>JAJLZW010000012.1:0-203770 GCA_030572435.1 Candida labiduridarum
TGGGTAATCCTTGAGGAGCTCTTGTTTGAATGCTTCAGCTTCTTGGGGGTTGGATCTGTAGTGCAAGAAAAGATTGGATCCGGCTTCGGCCAAGACTTTGGCACTGGCACCTCCCAAGTTCTTGGTACCGGCAGCAATAAGGGTGGTTTTTCCAGCTAATGACATGTCTGTAAAATTTGCAATTGAGTTGGTTGAGTTGGTTGAGTTGATATGAGTTGTATTGATGTGAAATGAATTGAAATGAACTGAATTGATTGGGAAACAAGAATTAAATCAGCTCCTTATATACCCCATATTTGAGGCATTTTTCAAAACGATCCTCGACATCAACAACAAGATCGGAAACAAATCCACAGTTCGTAAGTGAATCTTGAACTCCTTGTTGGAACAGGGAAAAAACAAGGTTCTAGATCCAAATGGGGCAACTCGCGGATTTATGTCGTTTCACCATCTTTCATGCAGGCAAGTTCTCTACTTACTTCCCGAATGCGCAATTTTGAAGGAAACAATAGAATGTAGAAGTGCAGATCCTCCTTGTGAAGCACTCATCAAGCGTGCTGGTTTTTTTGCCATTATGGCTTTAAATACAGATACTGATTTAGAGATAGACGTACTTGCTTGATAGAGGATTCTCCGGACTGTGGCATTCCTACATAAAGGAAGGATGTCAATTTTCTGTCAAATTTATGCATTCACGTTGTTCTTATTCTCCCGTCCCTTAAAAGTAATGTCGCTAGCGTGGGTAGTAAGGTTTCAGATATCCGCCATAATTTAAAATCATTGAGAGAACATATTTTCTCTTATGTCCGTTTTTCGTCGATCTTGTAAATTCAATTGGTACGAATTATAGAAATGTTTCAATTTTCGTACTAGCGAGGTACATTAATTATTGATATCTAAATTTATAAAGATAATAAATCATTCGAGAAAAAGTAAAGTGTGGTATTTGCAATGATTGAACAAATACAGAGCGGATTGAACTCGTCCGTTGATCTCTTGTGATCGTCGTTGGTCTAGTGTATTAAGTAAAGGCAACGTTTTCTTTTGCTGAAATATTGGTCTCTCTAATGTTGCTGCAATTGACTCCTCCAAGTCATACACCCATGGCCAATTGAGACTGTACTTGATACACGCACACGTGCATCAACGTCACACAAAGTTGATCGTATACAATATGCAAGCATTATACAATCCAAAACCTTCAACAATAGAGAATAGTTGTTGATTAAGAGGATTCACAAAAACCCATCAGTTAAGCACTACCAATTGAGGCGGACCACTAAAGATCGCCAAAACGACTGGTAATCCCATAACCTTGATATGACACAAAACTTGAGAATCAAAAATAAAATACGTGCCATTCGTCCATGGGGTAAAATTATAATTGTTATTTATTGTGTATTGATAAGGTACATTTAGTCCAGAAATGTGTGCCTAAGAGTGCGATTGATGCCACTTCGCTTGGTAGGTCATTATCAACGAAAAGACACAGGATGTTTCAAGTTTGCATTTGTTGCAATTTTTTTAAATTCTTTGGCAGCAATATAAATATAGTAGAAGAGAGTAAAAAAAGGCAAGCTGACTAAATTGTATAAATACTATCGTATTTTCCTTGCCGGAAATTTCCATTCATTGAATAGCAATGTTGGACCAAATATCCAGGAAACACTTGGGCGAGTTTTAAAAAGATCACACGTAGGTATTCGACTACTTTGAAATTTCATGAGCCAAGGTCGTTGTAGAATTCGAATGCAAATATACTAAAATATATCAGCATAATAAATCATCGTCGAATGTACCCCAGGCTTTTTTTTATTGCTAATTGATAACCATGATATATTTTTTTGAATATTTTAATCTGTACCAAAATACAAAGAATCTATAAATCTATTTCTAAAATGCCAATGACTATCCAAAAACCCTTCCTTATTATACCAATTCTTACTATTGCTATTACTGTTACTATTATTATAATTGCCGTCTTCCATACTCGACAATTTCCCAATGACAATTTTTACCTTAGGGAAAACATTAACGATTCTTCTAACCCCAATTTCCGTAGATAAATAACTTATCAAAATGATATCACTTTCCTTAACTCCATGGTCAAGTAACACTTGGATCGCCATGATTGCACCGGCCCCACTTATAATTTGTGAATCAAATAACATTATTTGTCCTCTGCTCGGTAAATTGTTTGGTAGACTTTCGAAATGCAATTGTGGTTCCCCAGTTGCTGAATCACTTTGAATTAACAATTTACCAATGGAAATCTCAGGGAATGATCTTTTTATCGACGACATAAAACAGTCTCCACTACGAATGATATTGATGGCAGTGTATTGATTCTGCATGACTCTCATACCATGGTATAACCCTTTACCAGTTTGAATATCTATACTAGCATAATCATGGATGAACTCTTGTGCTAATTCAATTAATAACCCACAAATTCTATTAAAGTAGAAAATGAAATCGTTTCTTGACGTCTCGGTATCAAATAGTATGGAATTGATTCCCCTAACTTGGTTGGTGTCCCTCAATAGTTTGATATGAAATTCATTCACGTCAAATTTGATATTGATTCCCAATTTCCTCAATCTTGATATATGGTTTCTTGATTTATTGCCCAATTGATTATTTATATGGTTTATCATCAAATTGATAGCAATATAATTATCTAAGCCTCGAGGTATGACCAAATCGGCATTATTCATAGTTGGATTGATGAATTTCACCGCATTCGGCTTGACAAATCTTTCCCATTGTTGAATAGCCCCGCTCAAATCTCTACCTCTATACAAAATATCTCGGGTCAATCTTCTAGCCAAACAAATATCTAAATCGGTATCCACATAAATCTTCAAATCCATCATGTCTAGCAATCTTTGATCATATAGTGCATATAAACCTTCGACGATAATGACATTGGCGCCATAAATCGTATTGGTCTTATTGGTTCTATTATGGGAAGTGAAGGAATATACAGGGATAATCGCTTTACCTCCTTTTTTCAAATTTTTAATGGTTTCTACTAGCAAATCGAAATCCAAGGAATCTGGTGTATCAAAATCAAAATTATTGGAAAATGCTTGTTTACTTTCTTCTGGGGTTAATGGATTATAGAAGTTATCAAACGACAACAACACAGTCCAAGGTTGATTAATCTCCTGGATGATCTGTTGAGAAATCGAAGTTTTCCCAGATCCCGAATTACCAGCTATACCAATAATGTAAGGTTCGGTCCAGGGAGGGATATAAGATGCTTTTGGGGTTGCAGAGCCTGTAGTAGTGGTGGTTGGAGTCGCGTGTTCCGATGAGACAGTAGGGGTGAATGATGATTTCCGATCTGAGGAATTGTTCAAATTATTCATGTCATCAACTAAATCATCAATACTTTCAAAAGGGGACGGATCTAGGTTTTCAACGGACGAATTGATGAACGATAAGGATTCTTCGTCAGCTATAGGAGCTATCCTGCTTGACTTTCTTCTTGGTTTTGGGTTTAACGGCATAATGAAATAGGATAATACGAATAAAAAAAATAGTGGATATTCAGATGGTATAATTTTCGTAAATTAGATGTCTGTCATAAATATTTTTCTCCCCTTCCCCCTTGGGTCCTGGGATGACAAGAGCGATGCACAGTGCAGACACAAACAAAAAAAAAAGAAAGAACCCTCAATTTGGTATCGAAATATGAAATTTTCATACAATAAGGTTTTTGTACAAATAACTAAATGGATATACAATCAGGCAGAGGTGTTCGTAGAAGAAGAGCAAAATTTGATGAAGATTCTGAAGATGAAATACTCCGAGAAATAGAGGAGATAGAACAAGCTCCAACAGAGAAATCTCAAGAAAGGCAGTCACCCCTACCACAACAAGTTAATGAGACACCAACCGTCCAACAAAAACGTCAGCAACTACAACAATCGCATTACCAACGACAATATAAGAGACCCCGACTGAAGTTTCAGCAATTCAAAGAAGACCTAGAGGACTTAGAAAGTCGAGAATTTTTGACAGCAAATGAGCAATCACGACTAGATTACTTGGTTGATAAGTTGAACAATTGGAAGAAAGCACCAGAAGAGTATATTCCCCCATCTGAACAACAATCAAAACATGATGTGCTACATAAGAGGACTGACGGTTTTCAAACTGTCAATTGGGAAACTGAACAATTCAATCGTGCAAATCAATTGGTTTTGCAAAATGAGGATAAAATTCATATCAATGATGACAAGGACTATGAATTTGTATTTGATGAATCCCAATTTGTGAATTATGAGGATGTTGAAGAATTACCTGGAGATGATGATGAAGAAGAAGAAGAAGAAGTTGGGGATCGACCAGAATTGTTGAAAGCTAAGGAGATTGATGACGTTAGAAAATCGTTACCTGTATATGGATACCGAGAAGACTTTCTTAAATTGTTGGATGAGCACCAAGCATTAATCGTTGTTGGTGAAACTGGTTCAGGAAAAACTACACAGTTGCCTCAGTATTTGCATGAGTCGGGGTATTCTGCAAACGGGAAACTAATTGCGTGCACTCAACCTAGACGAGTGGCAGCTACCAGTGTTGCAACCAGAGTTGCCAGTGAGATGCAAGTGAAGTTGGGGAAAGAAGTGGGTTATACAATCCGATTCGACGATAATTCAGAAGATGGCGTTACTGTTATCAAGTATGTTACTGATGGTATGCTAGTCAGAGAGTTTTTGCAAGATCTGTCTTTGTCAAAATATAGTGCCATTATGATCGACGAGGCACATGAACGTACCTTGTCGACAGAAATTTTACTTAGTTTGTTGAAAGACATCATGACTACCAGGAAAGATTTGAAGATTATAATTGCCAGTGCTACAATTAATGCTGAAAAATTTTCTAATTTTTTCAATAAGGCACCTATTTTGAATATACCTGGAAGAAGATTCCCTGTCAAAATCCATTACACGAAACAACCTGAGGCTAACTACATACAGGCTGCAATTACGACTATTTTTCAAATCCATATGACACAACCGTTGCCAGGTGACATATTAGTCTTTCTAACGGGGCAAGATGAGATTGAAACCATGGAAGAAATCATCAAGGATCTGATTATAAAGCTAGGTGACCAGATTGATCCGATGATTGTTTGTTCCATTTATGCCAATTTGCCGCAAGAATTACAATCGAAGATTTTTCAGCCTACTCCTCCGAATACAAGAAAGATTGTTCTTGCGACAAATATTGCCGAAACGTCGATTACCATAAATGGTATTTCGTATGTGATTGACCCGGGATATGTTAAGCAAAATGTATACAATCCAACGACGGGAATGGAAAGTTTGGTGGTTGTGCCATGTTCAAGAGCAAGTGCCGATCAAAGGGCAGGTAGAGCAGGTAGAGTTGGAGCGGGCAAATGTTTCCGATTATTCACAAAATGGTCCTTCTATAACGAATTAGAATTAAATCAACAACCTGAAATTCAAAGAGTCAACTTAACAGCTGTTATATTATTGTTGCTATCACTAGGCATAAATGACCTTATAGGATTTGAGTTTATGGACCCACCGTCGAAGGAATCGATAATCAAATCGTTGAATTTGTTGTATGCTTTGGGTGCATTGAACTCGCTGGGTAAGTTAACCAAAATTGGGAAGAAGATGAGTGAGTTTCCATTGGACCCAATATTCACGAAATGTATTTTAACCAGTGAAAATTTTGGCAATACCAAAGATGTTATCAATATAATTGCGATGTTGAACGAGTCAAGCAATTTGTTTTACAGACCAAAAGACAAGCAGGAGTTGGCAGATAAAAGAAAACAAGAGTTTTTTGATCCCAAGGGAGACCAATTTATGTTACACAAGATATGGACACTGTGGGTTCAAAGTGGTTATTCTGTACAATGGTGTCAGGATTATTTCATCCAGTATAAGACCATGAAGAGGGTGAGGAATATTCAGGAACAATTGATCAAGTTGAGCAAAAAAATAGGCATAGAAATGAAACCGGAACCACAATTACAACAAGAATCAGATGTGACGTTGATTACAAAATGTTTGATTAGTGGGTTTTTCAACAACATAGTGAAACTTTCACCGATAGGGGACTGTTATGCAAAGATTGCCAAAGGAAACAGCACACCTTGTTATGTACACCCATCATCCTGTGTTTACAAAATGAAACCGAAGCCCAAGTATTTGTTATACTATGAATTGGTATTAACAAGCAAAGAGTATATGCGTAATTGTATTATTTTAGATGACAAGCTAATCAAAGATTACATGTAATAGTTTAATATAGATGTAAATATATATATATAACTAAAGGTTATCACGTGAAAGGGAGTCTAGACTTGACTTAGACTGGAGTTCTAAAACACAAAACGCAATTTGATGCAGAGACGAAACACATGAACAACATAAAAAAAATTTTATTTTTTTTCTTCGTGCAGTGTTTTGGTTTCAATTCATGTAGTATTCGTCCGAAAGGGGGGAGATGGGGGCGCGGTCTGGCAGGCGAGGGCGACAAATCTAAATTTTGATGCGCGTTCCCATTAACCAAGGAAAAGCTTGTGATTGTAACTGTAATTGCGATATGACAACAGTGTTTCATGTTTACTGACTAGGCAATAGACTAGAATTTTAATTACGTTGTAATCATGGAGAAGACACTCACGGGATTCTATTCAGCCGTAATTTTGAGGTTAGATTGTGACTGATCTGATCTAATCTTATCATGGGGTGAGGGTGATGTGAAATAAGGTGAGAAGGTACAGCTTAGATTACACCTGTTGCAACCAAAGAACTTTTTCTGTTTGGAAATGGTTTGCTGTCGTGCGGGACGAAGGAAAGTGAAATTTTAGTCCACAATGGAACTAACGTCCTCGCGAGACTTTAGGAAGTACGTCGATCCACAAGACCCACAGATGGTTATGCGTTTCATTTCTCTCTTGGCCAATGTCTCGTTATTGTTGATTGCAAGTTCGTGTAGCGTAGAAGAAACAAACACGAAAATTAAGAAATATTTGTATGGTGGGAATCGTGTACAAAGTCTAAAGATTACAGTATTTTTTCTTGTTTGGTGTAATTTTCTTAGCTAACACACCACAAAATCCAAAAATAAAAAAAAAGCCATAAGTTGCATGCAGGGAGTACTGGCAGCACAGACAGCTAATAATAAAAATTAAAAAAAAAAAAACTTCATCTAATACATATCACACTTCCGCATAGTCTCTCATCATCGTCAATTCTATAAATCAATTTTAATTACTATCCTCTTTTAATATACTCATTTCCAACTTTTCCACTCCTTACACATCGTGTCAACTATACTGTGATTATACCCTCCATCCTTTTCGTCACTTAGTTCTCCATACCTTCGTTTTTTTTTTGTTTCATTTTGTTGAACGTCTATTGTGTCTACATTCCTTAGAACATATTCACTCCCCAGCCAAAAAGTACTACTATTTCATCCCACTGTTCATTCATTTATTTTAATCAACACTAGTTCCTCCACTCACCAATACCAACCATGCTCAGACTACATCACATTATAACCTTATTGGTATTAATAGCTAGCTCTCTAGTAGCGGCAGCCGATCCTATCGGATGTTACTCGTCTGTATCGGGTTCTTCCCAAGGTGACAATACATATCAGAGCTCAGGCTATTGCCAAGGGGAATGTCCCGACTCCCCCTACGTTGCTGTGAAGGGAAATGAATGTATATGTTTAAGTGCGTTGCCGTCCAGTGCAGACAAGGTTTCGTCTTCCCAATGTTCAGTTGTATGTCCAGGTTATGGTCAAGAATATTGTGGTGGTTCCAATTCCTACAGTGTCTATCTTGGTCGTGGGAGGACTTTGCCTGGATCAAGCGTAGCAGGATCTGGTAGTGGATCTTCTTCTTCTACGGGTGGATCAGCATCTAGTAGTGCGACATCCAGTACTGGTACATCTTTGATCACTGGATCTACGACATCAAACGATGATGGCGAGAATGCTACTGAAATCTTAATAAGTACCATAACTCAAGATGGTGGTAGTGTTATCATAAGCACAGTGACTCAAAACCCGTCAGAGACCGAGATAGGAGCAAGTGAAACATCGTCCTCCCCAACTTCTTCCACCACTTCCTCCTCATCATCTACTTCGGGAGCTTCTTCATCTGGTGGTTCCAGTCCTGCCAATAAATCATCAAAAACTCCAGTTGGTGCTATCGTTGGTGGAGTTGTCGGTGGAATTTGTGGTTTATTGCTACTAGTCGCTGGTGCTTGGTTCTTTATGAGGTACAGAAATCAAGAAGATGACGCTGATGAAGAGGAATTCTTTGACAAACCACTCAGCAGATCCAACGGATCTAAAGGAGGCTCAAGGAGAACTCCGAACGCCTTGGATATGCCAATGGTCAATCCTTTCCAACATCCAGCCGACGATTTGGTAAGGAGTAAAAGCGCTCGCCAACCCGAATTTGTTGATCCAAGATTGAACCCAATTATGATGGGAAGAAGAAGACTAAGTGAAGGTTCATTGGTCGATGAAACAGATTATTCTAGAAAAGTATTACATGTTGCAAATCCTGATGACAGATAGAAAAGATAGATCTAGGGTGTTATTTGAATACGATTTTTATTTCTTCCACAATCACCACTGAGGTGTTAGTTTTTTATTTTACTATATTCTGCCATATTATTATTACAATTGATATCATATTAGGTTTTATTTATCATCGTTTTTTTTGTTTGTTTAAATATTGATTGATTTTTTTTATGAGTGATTTGTTTTCTATTATTATTTACAGCTGAACAAGCTCGATTTTATTTTTTTTTTTTTATATACCAGTGATGCTTGTTCCAAAGGTGTTTTCCTACAAAGAATCTTATCGAAAGTATTTTGTTTTATTCCTGGTATAGCGTTGTAAATGTATATATCTTATATTGTCATGAGATTATACCGTTTCGTGCTTCATATTTACTGTACTGGTTATTTTCGTGCGTGATTATGTCTGGGGTCCGTTTGTCGTGCAAGGTGACCGAGTTCGCACGAGAACACAGAAACAGAAATAAAAAAGAAACTGTGTAGTAAATAAAAATCTCTAATCTCTCCCTCCAAACAAAAAAAAAAAATAACCGTACTTAGTTGGTTTTCTAATTGGCGTCAGTAGATAACATATTAGTTCATACATTCACCGTCCCTTATTACATGAAAAATTACGAAAGAGTATGTCGAATTTGATTATTAATGGGGTTCCTTTAGTTTGTGGGTGAGAGTGGGTCATAACTGTTGTCAACAGGAAATTGCCCTTCGATTTTGCGACTGTGCCTCCCTTCCCGCACTATAGGTTCAATGATAGAAATCTATATTAGAAAGGTATTCTCTTGATACTAACAAGCATTCTTCACGTCTAGCTATCATCACAGGAATCAGAAGGAGGTTCAAATGATCCAACACCGAAGGATGATCTATTAGATTCCTTTTCTGCGTCTTCAAAAGAGTTATTTTCGGTTGATCAGGAAGTGGAAAATGAAAATGAAAATGAAAATGAACATGAACATGAACATGAACATGAAAATTCCTCCCGTTCAATAACAACAACACGAACTCCAGAAGAAGACACCAGACTTTCAACATCTGAACCAGTTGATTCGTCATTGTCAAACAGTGATACTTCTACACCATTGTCATCAATAGATTTAGAACAGCAAAGACCTCCCAGATTGACTACCAAACAACGAATACAGAGGGTGTTATACCACTTCATTCCTGTGAAGCAAACGTACGAGAGAATCAACAATGGCTTGTCCACCGGAAGAATGCAAACCAACAACGGAAGGTTCATTGGTCAAGGTACTGATGGTGTGTTCAGGAACTTGATGGCAAAACCAGATACAGAAGAAATGAGGCAAGAGCAAGAAATCAATCCTCCAAGTTATGAAGAGGCCGCTGCCGATGCCTCACCAGAATATTGGGAGCTGACAATGATATCTCCGATGTATGAAGACGAGGTTTTTGTTCAAGGATTGCCAGTAGGCAACATTGCCAACTATGTCTGGAATGCTTTGGTGACTGTGGCGTTTCAGTTTGTTGGTTTCATTTTATGTTATTTGCTACACACTTCACATGCCGCTAAGCAAGGTTCGAGAGCAGGTTTGGGGATTAATTTAATAATGTATGGGTGGAACTTAATACCTCAAAACTTTGGTCACCCTGATCAATTGCCTAAAAAATATCAACCTGATAACCCAAATGAGTTTGATATTGACATGTCTAGCAAAATTACTGGGAAGTTAGATAGTTACACTTCCGGAATATTTATTCAGAATTCGAAGGAATCGAACTCAGACGAATGGTTTAAAACTTCAGTAAGTGCACCCTATGTTGCATATGGGTTGATTGCATTTGGTTTATTTATAATTTTGAAATCCTTAGTGGATTATTATCGAGTTAAACAATTAGAAAGAGCTATATTGAACCCGTCTACTGGTTCTCCTGTCACGAACTCAGTGACGGGTGTAGTGGAAGAGATTGATGAAGAGAACCGTCGTTTAGAGGAACAACTGAGGTCTACGCCAACGGGACAAAATAATCAATCATAATTACAACGAATAGAATCATTTAATACATATACATATTTTGTGGTCATTAATCTATTTTTGAATGCGGGATGTCTCTATATTGTGCTGTGTCTACGTCTATTTCTACTTCTATAATTCACCTAATTAAGCAATATCATAATCTTTTCGTAACATAAGAACACAATACCTCCAGATAACACCAATCTACCTAATCGTGGAGTGGCACCTTTCCAGAAGGTCAATAGCCCCTCTTGTTTAAATATAGTTGCAAAACAATTCAAAGTAGAACTGTATAATTTATCAGCACCCAAGGCTTGCATTCTAGTTTTGACAGTATCTATAGGCATAGTAGTGTAAACCGTAATAACCCCAGCAATGGCACCCACGGCAAACGTAGTAGCTGAACTCAAAGGTTCGTTTGGTTTTTGACCCGAAGCTTGTTGGATCATAGTTTTCATAGCATTATAACTTCCCAATCTGACCGCTTGATTAGCCGCCTGTCTTAATGAAACGGGAACAACACCTGCATATACACCTTTGAATCCCATATCACGAACTAATTTAATTGAACCTTTTATTACCCCATTTTGATATTTTGGATTTGGCAGCTGTTTATCGTCAATCAATGCAGTTTTTATAGCTTCAAATGGAGTAACAGCCACCACAGATTCCAATAATCCAGCACCTAAACCGGCAATAACACCCCTGGGTCCGGATAATTTCCCGTTCTTATCCAGTAAGACATTTTTAATCAGGTCAAACCCAAGAAATCTGATGGATGCTTTAAGGGTATTACCCACCACGAATGCCGGACATCCAACATATAATGCAGACACGCCTTGGGTTTTAGCCACATTGGCAATTAAAACTAATGGGTTTCTACTGGCGGTAGAACTTTTGGAAATTAATTGTAATCGAGTTTTAGCAAATTCAAATGGATAGGTGATTACACCTTCAACGGCCCCAGCCGTCCCTCCAGCTATGAATGATTTCCATGGGTCTACTGCTGTCTTTTGAAATAATATTGGTTAGTTATATAAGGTGTATGGCTGGATGATGTGAGATAGGATGTTATATACATACTTTATCTTTTGACATTATGTAGTGTGTGGTTTTTGGTTGGAATAATGGAAGATAGTTGTGAAAAATTAAAAAAAAAAAAATTTCAGACAGATTGAAAAGCGGGACAGAATGAATTTTTTTTTTTTTTGTTGCTTTTGTCCCGTACCCAGAATTTGTGGCAGGGTATTACTCATTCAAGGCAAGTGCGCCTATCCACTGTGGGTCTACTCTGTCTATCTATCGTGCAACGCCGATTCAGGACATGGGTCATTTTTTCGCAACAACTGATGTATTTGTATATATTATACACTATGCACAACACCCTATTGGTACTTGTATTTCTTTCTAAGAATCTTAAATGGTTTCAATTGTTTGAACGTCTTTTGCATAAGATATTCAACCAACCAAAATGGGAAAAACTTACTTATAAAATGCAAGAGATACCCATTTGAACCCCCATAAAGATTGAATTTTGACGATTTCTTAACTATCTTACCAGTTAAATCCTTTGCATATCTATCAGCTGGGATTCCTAAATCCATCGACATACCTTGAGTAGAAATAACACTATCAATCATACCGTCGACAAAATATGGTGAGTTGTGATATTGACTTTCGAGTTCTTCAAGTTTATTCTCATCTTGACCAATTTGCGTTTGCACACCACCAGTGATAACACTATGAACACGCACACCAAATGGTTCCATCTCCCCATGCAATGTTCTGGCATACGCATCAATAGCTGCCTTAGTGGCAGAATAAGCCGAAATCCACGATAATGGAACCCTAGCAGCCACTGACGAAGTAAAAATAATAGATCCTTTGGATTTGATAACAAATGGGGCGAAATACAGTGTCATGTTGATATGACCCAATACATTGATTTGAAAAATCTTGTTTAATTTATCAGCTGGGATTTCAATAGCTGGGGATCCAATAGCAATACCGGCATTATTATACAATATGTCTAAATATCCTCCATTGGTTTCCTTTTCAATGATTCTTTTGGCATTTTCAATATCTTCAACATTGGTAATGTCACAAGCTATTGATACTACGCCATATAATGTTTCCAATGGTTCTTGTAAATGAAGAACTGATTTGGGAGAGAGACCAAAAACTTTGTAGTTCCGTTTGGAGAATTCTGCGGCTAAGGAATAACCAATACCAGAAGATGCACCTGTGATTAAGGCGTATTTCTGTTTTTGTTCAGGCATTGAGACAAGTATGTGAGTGGCTACCGTTGAGAAATTGTGGGGGGATATATATCGTACGAGAAATAGAAGGAAAAAAACGTGGAACCATCAAACTGGGAAGATTAAGCTATTTATATACTTTATTTCAAATCACATGATAGTGAATCCAAGGGGTGCAGTTTCGGTTAGATACTCCGTTTTTTTTTGGGGACAAACATACCTGCAGCAATACCTGCAACAATTCCTAATGGAGTAAATCGTTGACATATTGTTCAGATTCGTGTTCCTTATTGCTCGGTTAAACTCTTGGGGCTTCATCCTTTTCCAAGTTTGGATAAATGATATTGTCATTTATTCAACAATCAGTCTTTCTACAATATGGTTGGGTAAAATACACGTTCTACGTATTGTGTATTTTTTTTTAATATATATATATAATACATAATTTTTTATTTTATTCGTTTTGTTTGAGTCAGCCGATTGACATCCCCTCAAGGTAATCTGATCGTGACGATAAATGTACCGTCAATTGGATCGTGATCATAATCCACAAGATCGTTTTCAATAGGTGCTGGCGTGGGTGGTCTATAATTTGGATTCCTGATTTGAGTTCGGTTAATCAACACTTCATTGTACTCATAAACATCAGCGGCACCTAAATCAGCTGAACCAGGTAGTATTGAAGAAGGTGCTGGAGTTCTAAACGTTTTGGGAATGTCTGAGAAATCAGGTATAGTGTTACCTCGACTGGCATGAGCAGCAATTCTCCTAGAAGTAAACCCTCTTCCTCCACCTTGTGGTGCATCTTCGTTATAATTGTGTCTTCTTTTTCTTCTACTCTCTCTTTCCATTTCTTTATCTAACCTCTCGACCTCCAATTGAGTCAACTTGTTCAATGCTGGTGAGAAATCTGGCACACTAGATGGGTTCCTTAATATGGAGAAAAAGTCATCGACGATTTCGTAATCTGAGGAAACCAACCTTAATGATGGCAATAAATGGTTTCTAATCTCATCTTCGTTAACTGGCGCTCCATTGTAGCTGTATCCAACAGTATTCAAAGCTTTATGATACATTTGAGATTGCTCTCTGATAGTGTGCGCAATGGCCGTGCAGAATTCACCTGGCAAACACAATTCTTCACACATAGTGAAGGCAAATTCCTCAGGATCACCATCTTGACTGTTCAATATATCCCATTCAAATTGATCGGTTAACTGAGTATTATTTATAGTTACATCCACCTTGATTGGGACTCTCAACTCTCCCATAGTTTTGTTAGGTTTCTTCAGGTAATCAGCAATTTGTTCCTTAATGGTGGACAATATCGTCCCATAATGCTCCTTCGGTATGAACTTGTAATCGTCTATCAACTGTCTAGTAAAATCTTCAATTTTGACGATCTCTTCGTTCAAATCCCAAATAAATGTATCTCTCAACTTGAATTGGTCTCGTTCTTGGTCGAATTCCAAACGTATTGGAACATAATGCTTAGGCGTCTTGTGGTTCTTCATCACTCTTTCGTTGATCATTCGATCAGTAATATCTCTTCCTGGAACCATCAATTTCGTGCTCGAGTTAGTGGTACCATTACCATATCCCTGGTAGCCTTCGCCCCAAATACTATTATTAAATTGTCCCTTGGTCGACAAATTAATGGAATTCATTCTCAATTGCTTCACTTGGTTGTATGCTTGCATATCTCTCGCTAAATGTTCTATGGACGACTTATTGTCAAGCAACTGTTTCGACAACTTTCCCATAAATTCAGTGTCTTTTCTAACCATGTCTTCATAAACTTTCAAATCTAGTGGCACATCCTTACCTTCTTCTTTCAATTTATCGGACCATTCATGGATTCCTTGCAATGGTTTCATGGGAACTTTGCTCAAAATTTCCGGCGTTACTCCAGGTGGTAAATTATTAGAAGAAATACCAGGTTGTGTTGGTGGTGGAGGTGGTGGTGGCATTCCAGGCGCTCCCATTGGAACTCCAGCAGCTGGGTTTGGTAAACCTGGTGGAATAGCTCCTCCTACTACTGGCGATGGACCTACTTGTCCAGGAATTAGAGGTGTAGCACCGGGCACACCAGTTAATGGGGGACCCATAGCACCTGGTGCTCCTGGCACATTGGGATTTCCAGGAACCGATGGGACTCTTCCTGGTAGTGGTTTATTCATTCCTCCAGGTATTTGCTGTTGTCGCTGCTGCTGCTGCTGCTGCTGTTGTTGTTGTGCATTTATAATATCCGGAGACATTTGGTTGGGTATTGGTTGTCTGTATGGCACAGATGAAGGTCCTTGCATGGGGTTGTTCATTGGTGGTGGTATCTGTGCACCTTGTGGACTTTGCTGTTGTTGTAGTTGCTGCTGCTGTTGTTGTTGTTGTTGAGCCATACGCTGTTGGTTAAGCATCATTTGCTGTTGCTTAAGGAACTGTTCACGGGCCATTTGCATGGATTGAGGTGGTGGTTGTTGTTGTTGTTGTTGCTGTGGTTGCTGTGGTTGTCGAGGCAGTGATATTCCTCCAATCATACCTCCACCTTGATGTTGTTGTTGCTGCTGTTGCTGTTGCAAAAGTTGTTGCTTTTGCATGTATTGCCTCATCATTTCTTGGAATTGAGGGTTGGACTTGAACAATTGAAATTGCTGAGGTGTTAACGATTGCAACATCTGCGGCGTCAATGCAGGCAAGTTACCTCCTCTTTGTTGAGGTTGTTGGTTGGGGTTCATCCCCGATAGTGGGGACATGTTATTCGGTGACTGTTGATTAAAGTTCATTTGATACAGGAAAGTGCTGGGTTTTATCTGAAAATAACACTAAGAAAATAAAGAAGAAAAAAAAAAATTGGTGAACGATTGTAAACAACATTAACTATTGCGAGGGAAAAAGAAAAAAAAAATGGGAATTTGTACACGACACGACTTGCCTCTCCTAAATTTACCTCCTAAGTCTTTTTGCAATTAAAATATATTACTACTTTACAAACTCCTCTACACATTCATAAAGTCAAAAATTGTTCCCATGTTTACGTAACGACGACCACATTCACTCAAATACTTCTGGACAACATCTTGACAGTTCGAAAATAGCTCCCTATTTTGTTCAGCCAAAGCATCCACTTGCCCTTGTGGTAACTTCGCTATACCCTTTTCCTTATCGTTTTCTTCCAAAGCATCTCTAATGGGTCTCAAGCTACCACGCTTGGTTTTCTCAATATCAAAAATAGAATTAAAGTACAATAATTGGTTGTAAAGCTGTTTGTCGGTGTATCTGTATCTCATCATCCCTTTACAATCCATCGCTTTGCCTGAAGCTCCAATACATCTCTTACCATAGACCGAAATCTGTCTCGTGGTTATTCCACAGGCTGGATCATCACATACTAACCAACCAGCATAGTACAATGCAATATGTTTCCTTATCATCAACTCTAGTTGCGCAGTTAATTTGATTGGTGGGAATGTGTACTCACACTTCTGACAACAAATACCATGGAATGTCACTTTATAGTCTGATGAGGCTAATATACCACCAAATCTAAAGGAATGCCCACATTTACAATTCAAGACCAAGTAACTTGAAGTTCTAAATCTTTCCGAATCGGGAATGTTAGATTCCATTGGCAAGATCTCACCATTTCCACCTTCGCTATTTTTCACTCTTAAAATGTATCGCTTGGTATCAATACCCAAAGATCCCGCGACCCTAACCATATCTATACCTTCGATTCTCTCCAACAATCTCTCTACCGGAGCGAAGATTTGTTTTTCCAAATAATAAGTTGGATCTGGTCTTAAATCTGGGTTCTTTTTCGAGAATAATTCCTGAATACTTCTGGCACGGTCTGCAGGACCCGATTTATCTTCTTCGTTTTGAGGTGCAGTAATGGCATACGTGATAACACTGCCAGCTTTAATAACCTTACCTTGTTCTCTCAACTTCAAAGCAACTTGGACTTGTGGCATACTCTTACCATTTGGATAATTCTTAGGATCTTTGGAAAGTTTGGTGTTGATCTTATATTTGTCAATTGGAACCTCGTTGTTGTTGATTTTATTCTTCATCTCTTCCAAGTAATTATAAATATCCATCAATGCTGCTTCAGGATCCATATCGGATAAGATTTTCATCAACACATATGTTGAGATATCCTTGGAAAGCTGACAGTACTCACGTCTTCTCATATCCAAACCTTTAACTTCTAAGGATGCTTTTTCCTCCCCGGTCTTTCTATCAATTGATGCATTCATGGCGGCATATTTCTTCTTTGCATGTAACAATAACCTCTTGAACACATTATCAATATCAATCTCCAATAATCTATAACGTTCGTTGACCTGAATTTTAAATTCGTTACCAATTTTAATAGCTTCGCCAAAGTTATTTGCACCAGTATCTATCATAACCGAATCGGTGTCACCATAAACAACCCTCAAACTCGACGATTCTGCCAATTGTCTGGTATCCATCAAAATTTCACGACCTTTGTTGGTAACCAACATCGCCAATGGCTTGGCATAGAATCTGGAATTCACATAACCCAAACAACCATACATAGAATTTGCAGTCAATTTTAACGCTTGCTGTTTAATATCGTATTGAGCATTTTGGAACGCGGTATTTTTGGGATCCTTCAATAATTTCTTAACTTCTCGACGTCGAGAGACCAACGTATTCAACAATCTTGGTAAAACGCCTGGCTCGGATTCTCTTTCTGGAAGTGATGGCATATCTTTGTTCTCGTCATGGGTGACATTAAACCTGTCCCTGTTCACAGTTGTGAAGCAGATGTTGAATTCTTGAATGATACTTGGATACAACGAATTGAAATCCATAACCAACACATAGTTCTTGTGCAAACCTTTTTCTGGCTCAAACACTAAACCCCCTTGATACTTTGGCTTTTTATTCGACGTAGCAGTAGTTGCATCTTCCTCGGCGTTTTCCAATCTAGCTTCTTGTTGAAATGAAGTATTCTTGTGTGTTTTGTCTTCCTTATCGGGAACAATGTAACTGTTTCTCTTGAACTCATGCAACAAGATATATTCGTTTCTCCCAGCTCTGGTACCACTCAAAGTATGAGACCAAGCATTTCCAGCAATATTAGTCAATTGCTTTGAAAGGGAAAGTATTTGAATAGCAAAGGCAATCTCGGCTGTCTGTTTTACGTTGAACTCGTTTTCTTTCAATGCCATGAGAAACAAATGAGCATCTTCCGCATATTTGCCATTTTGGTAATTGATTTCAACCGGACCATGCTTCTTGTGACAAACAATATCGTACATTTCGTGCAAGTCCCAGGATTGACATTTCATGGTCAATGATTGGCCCATCTCGTTAGCAATGTCACATAATAATCTACCTTGGAAAACATCTCTAACAAGAAGACTGTTGTTGTAACTCGAATTGTTCTTGTTGATCATATATGGCCATTGTTTCCTGCTTCTACGACCAAGTGCTGACCAGGTCATAATTTTATTTTCATTCATACGATGCACAAGTACATCCAAGGAAATATTCTCCAACCTGTGACCAATGTAGACATCTGGGTCCAACGATTTTACCTTTGCTGCAAGAGCATTAAGAAGCACTTTCTCGTTTGGACATGTCCTCAATTGAAATCCTTCTTTGTCTGCCAATTGTTGCAATCCTGGTGGGAATGAGACAGATCCAACCGGCCTTGTCAAAGTTAAAATATCATTTGGTTTGATAGATTCCGAGATTGGCGCATCTTGAGGCAAATCAAAATACGTTGCCAAAGAAACAGACACGACTTCTTGTTTATTAGTTTTGGTATTCATAACTGTTTGAACGGAAAGCGCTGTCACAGTCAAGTTTGGTGGTTGGGGAGCATTCTTGTCCATTGGTACAATGTTAGCTGGAGAGTCGACAACTACTTCTGCTTGACAATGAGATACATTTTGCATTGTACTAAAATCACCACCTTTGATTTCCAACCAACATGGTCCCATAATGTTTCTTTGGGTTACAAAAGCTTCAAATATATTTGTGTTAGTACCAAAGATATGTCTGAAAGTGCTACCTTCTATGTTAGAAGGCATGATGTTTCTATTGGTTTCAGCAGAAAATGGGAGTAACACTTTCAAGTACTCGGCTTCTTTTGGAATATCGGACAATTCAAATGCATATTTCTTTCTTTCTGGTTTTGCTCGAATAGAGTCCAACTTATAGTTAGCTAATAAGATTGGATTTATTTCATCTAAAACATCGACTGGAGTGACGGTCTCATTTTGATCCTCCTCACCATCTACCAATGGGTGTTCTCTCGGAAGAATGTATAGTTCACGACAAAGACCGTTAACTCTAACAACCCCCGATACTAGTTTCCCTTCTTTGGTTAAGATTTTACCAAACAACAACAATGCACTGTCTTGTTCTGAATAATCGAGCCAGAACATCTTAAACGAGTCAGAAGAATCCAAAATTGTTTCTTGGTCGACCCTTTCGGTGTGATTTGCAAATTTAGCATATAGTGGTTTGGTGGTCGCTGTTAAAGGTAATTCGCTTGCCTTGACGGCTGAAACCGTTGCTGTTGAATTATTCTTTTTAGCGGCTACAGTTCGCGGTCTTCTTGAAATGATTATATCCTCATCGGAATCGTCTTCAATATCGTCATCTAGTTGTGGTTTTGGAGTTGGTTCTTTCTTATCTGGAAGTGCTTTCTTTGGTTCTGGATGGATATTTTCTTTCTCAATTTCAGGTTCAGTTTCTGGAGTTAGTTCAGTTTTGACTTTCACTGGAGAGGAAGGCTGGTTTTCAACAATATCAAAATCCATAGTGTAATCTGATGAATCATTAAATGCTTCTACTTTCGAGCTTCTTTTGTCAAATTTGTTTGTTGAAGTCGAAAAATTGAACCCGTTCTTAGCCTTCTTTTTGTTATTGGACGAATCTTTGTTGTTGGAATTGGCAAATGCCTTAGGGATATTTCTTTTCTTTGGCATGACATCGTTAAAATCATCAAGAATATCATCAATGTTAGCTTCCAACTTCTTGTTGGCTTCAGAAACACCACTAGCTGGCTTGAAGAAGTTTCTGATTTGAGATTTCTTGGGAACTTTGACTGCATTTTCATCCTTTTTTCGTCTTTTCTTTGGTCCCACTTCTTCATCGGAGTAATAATTAGGTCTCGAAGCGTCATCCCACTCATCAGCCCCAGTGTCAACATATCCTTCCCCATTATCATCAACAACAAAGTCATCGTTCATCAATTGGTTTCTTTTGTGTACTCGGTATGTTTCTTCGTCAACTTCATCATAAATTTCGTTGTAATCGTCGCCATCTGAATCACTAACATTAACGTTTCTACCAGTTCGCCTGGCTTCCTTGAGTTGTTTTCGTTTTTCAAGTCTGGCTGATTTGGACAGCATACTTGGTCGTTTGTTTTAATGAAGTCAAGCAGATATTCAAGTAATAAGGAAAGAAAGATCTTTCTTTAAAAAAAAAAAATAATGGTTTTGGCGTACACGGTGATTGGCAAGAAAAAACAAAAAATATAATACAGACAGACAGTCGCCATAAGGGAACAAAAAAATTTCTACATGTACACAAAAGCTGGGACGTGTGTTTTTTTTTTTTTGATGGAGACGCGTTTTTAACGTTGATAAAAATAAAGGTTTGGTAGACTATGCAGTATAAGAGAACCTGTACAGTCTTTTTATTTTTAATGCAAACTAGCGCGCTAAAATTATTCATACATGTAAGACAAAATTATTCATAGTACTTGTAGAAAAATGTTCATACTAAGGCGGACAATATTGTTCATACTTATGTGACAAAATTATTCATAACACGTGACCCTTAATTTTCATACCAAATAACAGCCAAAATTGGTTTGAACAATTAGTGAGCACTGGTATTAAAATATATTTTCCATTGGTATTAATAATTTTGACGCACTGGTATTAAATTATTTACTAGAGTTGGTACAAATAATTCAGGCGCACTAGTATAAAAATTAATGATCACTCGTATGAAAAAAAAGTAAAAAGACTGTATACAATAGTAATGTCCGATATGCTGGATGTAGTGCGTAGTCTAGATCTATCTATCTATATTGTATCGTATTGTGTGGTAACCTTAGTAGTCACTAATTAGCTTACTTCATTCATTACCTAGCTATTCTGTAATGAGCATTTTCCCTTCTCATTCGTCCGGAGTCCTTACAAGAGAAAATGTCGCCCTATCATCCTGTATGCACTTCCCACCATAAACACTTACGTTCCTTATCCAAAATATATCGTATTCCGTCACAGATGGTCGTGCACTAGTGGAGGGACTATCTTACACGTGACCAGTGTCAACATGGAACGTAAGCATTACTATCTTTGTGTAATATAGCTAATACCATAGTTTCATCAAATGCAGTTGCAAAATGTATTAATATTGGAATCAAGCATATTGCTATTAACAAAAGCATATGTATTCAGTAACACTAGTGCTATGTATAGGAAGAGTGGCCAAGACGTAAAGTAAATATAATATTATAAATAAGTAAGGTCTTTCCTAATAGAAATATTCCACTATAGTAGTTGATATTGTACCCAGAGAAACTTTTTCAACAATAATCGTGCCAAATTTCAACAAAACTTGTGGATCGCCAAGGATTTTCCTCAACAAATTCCAAATCAAATTAGATCTCTTCAATGCATCGTACATGAGACCCAACGTCAGAGCTTTGACGGTGATTAGTTTGTACATGATATGGGCAGCAGCTGGACACAATTGTGGGGTGGTTAAAATATGAACCACCAAGGATGCACCCAAGCCAGAGTCATCCAACGAAGTCAATAAAATGTTCATAACAACATTGTCTCTTTTCGTGTACTGGACACTTTCTTTTTGCACAGTACTTGTTTCGTGGTAGTCTTTCTTCTTATTGGAGAAACTGAATAGCTTAAATCCACTTTCTTTGATTATATCTTTCGTGATGGTTATCAACCCAGGCAAGACAAGGGGGTCTTGTAAACAAAAAACAAGGATATCTAACAACAAGTCTGATTTATCTAAAGCAATAAATAAGTTTGTGAGATTTACCAACTGAGCATCAATAGCCCAGATGGTGGTGTTTAGTACCAGATCTAGTAATGGTGGCTGCAACAATACATCGTCAATCATTGTATAGCATAACTCACTATTTTTAAGAACAACGAAGACCGAATCTAAAATAGGCAAGGCTGACCTTTTGCTCAAATCGGAAGACTCGTGGTTCGAGTTGGAGGAACCATATCCTGGAACAAAGTTTTGAGCATTATACTCTCGCAAATCCTTAATCAATGCTTCAAACTCGTTGAAATCAGGCGTGGAAAAATCATTCTCAGAGACTTGATTATCTTTGTTTACACCTGCAATTCCTAAAGTGATTGATCCTAAAATTCCTAAAACGGTTGTAAATTTCATTCTGAGTACAATTTTTTTGTCTTGGAAAGAAACTATCTTTAGTAGAACATTTTGTAAGTCTTTCCACCTATGCTTTATACTACAATATCTTTGAAATGAGCGAATAATGGTAAGCAGGACGTTATTGTTGCTTAAATTTGCGACCCAATAATATTAAGGTTGGCTTACAAACAATCTTAAAAGTTTCCCGTTCAGATGTGCCTTGATATGCATTGTGAGGTTACAGAACCGTAATCTGAAAGCAAAAACTGAAAACTTCCTTAAATTATTTCATTGCAACAACGAAACCAAAAGGAGTAATTATGAGCCGCATCATTTTGATCCACGACATCAACTAAAACCACAATTCAAAAACAAAAAAAAAATAATTAAATTAAACAAAGTTATACAATCAAATTTGAAACCAACCATTACTGCCTGCAAGTTAATTTGAAACAGCATATCATGTCGTTTGCAAACATAGATTTGGAGGCTCAAAGAGAACCACTTTTGAAAGATAACTCCAACACAAATTACACATCACCCGATGAATTAGATGTGATAATCGATAAAACATCTGACCAGTTACTGGTTTTTGGGAACTTAATATCGCAGTTTGATACACAACGTAAACAAATTGGGTCCAAAAGGGATACAGTTGAATTGAGAGATGGGGTGGATTTATTAATTGATAAAATATCCAACATGGACACGGCCATACTGCAATTGATTAGGAACTTGTCGACACTTATCCACCAACAGAGTCGGCTGAAGTCGAAGTCCAATGTCCAAGTATCAAATAGGCACATGGTAATTGAAGAAAGGTTGTCTGGACAGTATAACGAGTTGGATTTAGCGTTCAATAGATCAGTTAGAATTTACCAAGAAAAGAAAAGAAACACGCCAGTTGTTACTCGAACCATTGTGCCACAGCAAGGATTCGACCAACCAACAAACACAACCGAAGAAAGTACTAACAAACGCGAGGATCAAAAACAAACACAGTTGGACCAAGATATAATTGACCAAACCGAGCTACAGTACCATTTATTATTGACAGAGGAGAGAAATCGAGAAATTGAACAAGTGACAGAAGGTATCATGGAGGTCAACTCAATATTTAAGGACTTGAGCCAGCTAGTGCATCAGCAAGGAGAACAATTAAGTACCATAGAAGATAATGTGTTGCAGTTGCATGGAAACACACAACAGGCTTCTGCTGAATTAACGAAAGCTAATGAATACCAGAAAAAGAGGGGCAAATGGTCTTGTATTCTCCTTGTGGCACTCTGTATTTTCGTGCTAGTAATAGTCCTTGCCGTAATAAGTTAATAGTATTGTTGGACAACATCTGTGTGAATGATGAAATTGCTTATCACTGTTGAGTAAATGGATAATGTAGCATGAATCAACGATTAAATTTGACGAAAACTAATTCAAATGGTACAAAAACTTAATGTGTATTGAAATAATAGCCAATTTAAAAGAGTGTACTTGGAGTAGCCACTGTGAAACTCTAGGATGTAAAATAGAAGTATCTTGTCTTTTCATGCAGATTCCGCGTAGAAAACTCTTCAATGTGTAAATTCTTGGATGAATTCCCACTTCCGTGATCATCTTGACCATGAGCTGTTTTAATTTTTCTACAGCATTAATAGAGTTTGAAGAACTGAAATAATCTCTTGTATTCAGTTATAATCCCACAAATAAAGTATCACGATATTCTAGTCTAGGCTAACTGTGTCTGGCTTTTCGTCCTCACTGTCTTCTTCTTCATCGTCAAGGTAGTCAGTCTCAAGTTCTGAAAAATCAGTGGTGTCTGGGGTGCTAACTTCTTCATAATCACTTTCGTTTCTCAAATTCGATCCAGTTGATCTGCCAGCACTTTTCAATTCATCATCTTCGTAATTATCAGCAAAATGGGTTTGGTTAGCTATTTTAGCTTCTTCTAATTTATTACGACAATATTCTGCACCTTTGTTAAACAAGTTTTCAGCAGTGACATAGATGACTTCTTTGTTATTTATTGCAGCTATCGTTGCACCCAAAACGGCACCGACGCCAAGGGCAACCTTGACTGAAACTGGTATCATAAACATATTTGCCGTCCGTAGAATAATACAAAACTCAAAAAACTGGGGAGACAAAAAAAAAATACAATTATCCAGTATTTTTAGTGTTATCCCCACTCTGAACATTGCACTACTTGAGAACCGAATTTCAGGTGAGCTAACCGTGTAGGCGGAGTAGCAACAAGAGCACTACATAACTCGCAGTAGTTCGAATACAGTTGGCTTACGATAACAGGGAATAAAGAACACGAAAGAGTTATCTGCTACGATTTGAAGTATCCTTCACTCCCTAAGAAAAAAAAATACATACACCTTATCTCGTAACTCATATTCGGGGAACAAAGACCTGAACACCACAAAACCATATACTTGAGTTCTGTAGGCTATGCAAAACGTTGGAAATGTAATATGATTATGAAACTCTACTATTTGATATGATTAGATTATAGGGGCAGTGTTAACTATGCATTGGAACAACAAGGCAACGAAAGACCACTTCTTTCCGTCTCTTCAAATCATACTGACTGGTATATCAAAGTCCAAGGTGTGGTCCAATTCTCTTTCGTATCTCTATCAGCACTCAGATCGTTAAAGAGCATACAAGCGAGACTGGGGAGACAGAGAAATAAAGGAAACACAATGGGAAACTAGCCGCCTAATTAAATTGCCATATGTTTTACATACGGGAAGCGGTACCCCTATTTGTGACGGGAATGGGTACTCGAAATATCAATTGCTAGGACAAACAATAGCGGAGATACGGACGATGATCGGCGCGTACAAAAATGGCCCCAAAACCTCAATTTTACCGGAATTTGAAATTTTTTTATTGACTCATATACAATGACCTAGATCGTGTAGATAAGTTTGATTATAAAATACCGCTAAGTTCGTTTCATCTGTAAAACTTGCAAATAATTTCTTCTTTCATTTTCCTTTAGTAACCAATTTCAAATGACTACAGACGAGCCACTTGTAATTTCAAGACCGTTGAGTGTTTCAGAACATTTCTTTAGATCCCGAACTGCATCTAAAAAATTCCGCTGTTTCCAAGTTACAGCTACATACAATAACAACTTGAAGGAGGATCTACCATTGCTTTTTAAAGCATTGAGGAAAACATTGTTAGAGTACCACATATTTGCCTGCAACGTAAACATAGACGAATCGATTAACCAGTACGCTTTCATTCCTATGGATTCAATTAAGTTGAAGGATATCTTGGTCCTCGAACCTGATAGAAAAGAATGGTTCACTGATGGGGTGGTCAATGAGACATACCTTAAGCACTGTAATAAAACCACCTTCCAGTTATACCAAAATACCCCGTTGTTTCAGTTGACTTTGCTTGGTGAACATCACTTGAGTGCAATTTTCGAGCACACAATTGCTGATGGGTTGGTGGCTAACTACTTTCATGAAATATTGTTGGAGAATATAGCCCAAGTAGAATTGACTAACGAGTCAGACTTTATTAATGAGTTTGGCCAACTTCCGGTGGCTTTTAATATGGATGCTGAGATTTTCGACTTCCAAAAAGACCGTCAATTCATCAAGAATCTGCTTCCGCCACCAATTGATCCCTTCCTCGAAGACATCGACTTAGATTGCACTTATGGGGATCCAAACTTCCATCCCATCCCTACCGAATATCCTGAAAGATGGCCAGGCCGATTTGATACCGTGGACACCCATGACGTTGCTTGCAAGTTGATTAATTTCACGCCTGCCGAAGCAACGAACATTTTGAAAAAGTGTAAAGAGCATAAGGTTGCTTTAACGTCGTACATTGAAGTGGTCCATGCCTTTACTTTGCAACCATTGTTTGGCGACAAGCATCACACGACACACAGGACTGCCATGACTTTGAGACGACACTATTCCCCTGATTTGGCTGAACCTGGTTATAAGAAGATTTTATCTCTGCCAAACTACAAGATCCTCGGATCTCCAGCACACATGGGTTTCGCTCAGCACCTTCCGCCAATGAAAGAGTTTTCTTGGGAATTGGTCAAGAAGCTTAATGCTGATTTGATTAAAGACACCAAAAACAAACGCTCCATGAATCCTCTCAAAACATGGAAAGATACAGGTGACATGTTACATCCGACCAATGATGCCTTCTTTAATGTTCAATTTGGCAAGCCCAAGGCAGATGCTGTGAAAATTTCCAACTTGGGGCTTATCAAAGTTCCTGAATACAAGATCAATGAGAACAAGAGTTGGATTATTAACAATATGGTGTTTTCGCAAGATTTGGCACCTTATGCATCCGAGTTTGTTTTGAGCGTCATTAGTACTCCTCTAGGTGGGATGAACTTTGTTTGGAGTTTCTATGATTACTCATTTGATGATTGCGAATGGGGAAATTTCGACGGTTTTGTTAAACAATTGCATGACAACATGCTTAAGTATTCAGAGTAGTAATTTATATATTGCATAATACAAACATCAATAGAGAGATTTGACTGCCGATCGCGATTTTGTTCTATTTTTTTTTTTTTTTTCTTGTTCATTTTCCTATGTTGGCTTTGCATACTATCGATAGCACAACACATTAACATGGCTACTTACTCTCCAGTAGATCAATCGTTTGACAATGACGGAGATACGAATACGACAATTCTTACAGAATCAGTGAGGAGTAAATCCACGGGCTCGTGGATCAACCAAGAGAATATCAGAGAGGTTCAACGATTCAACGATTTCAGAACGATCGACTGGGTCGAAGACGAATTGGATGCCCAGAGACAACGACTTTTGAAAGTCAAACATATAACATCGCGAGGGAACAACATGATGGATAAAATGATTTCACAGACCCAAAATTGGGTGGTTTTGGGGGTTATGGGGTGCGTCATTGGTCTAATCGCAGGGTCACTTAACATCATCACTTCGTTTTTATCGAATATCAGGAGTGGCCATTGCAAAACACATTTCTACCTAAGCGAGGCTTTCTGTTGTTGGGAAGAAGAGAGTGACCATTGTCCGAACTGGGTGGAGTGGACCCCACTAGTGTTTTTCAATTATATTGTTTATGTTCTAATATCGTTGTTATTTGCATATCTTGCGGCCAAGTTGGTGAAATTCTACGCCCCTTCCGCAGCCGGATCAGGTATTTCTGAAATTAAGTGTATTATTTCCGGATTTGTCATGGATGGATTTTTAGGATGGCCAACATTGTTCATTAAAAGTTTGGGATTACCGTTAGCGATTGCTTCTGGATTAAGTGTGGGGAAAGAGGGTCCAAGTGTGCATTATGCGGTTTGTGTTGGAAATTCAATTGCAAAATTAATCACCAAGTATAAGAAAAGTGCTCTGAGAGGAAGAGAATTTTTGACAGCAACATCTGCTGCAGGTGTTGCGGTTGCATTTGGATCTCCAATGGGTGGAGTATTGTTTTCAGTAGAAGAAATGTCATCTGTTTTCCAACTCAACACTATTTGGAAATCATATTTTTGTGCCTTGATTGCCGTGACTACATTAGCGGTAATCAACCCATTTAGAACTGGACAATTGGTTCTTTTCGAAGTCACATACGATACCAATTGGCATTATTTTGAGATTCCGATATATATAATCTTGGGGGTTTTTGGTGGAGTGTACGGTATCGTTGTCTCCAAGTTCAATATCCGTGTTGTTGCATTTAGAAAGAAATATTTGTCAAATTATGCAGTTCGAGAAGTTTTGCTATTGACTTTGTTTACAGCAAGTTTTTCATACTTTAACGAATTCTTGCGATTGGATATGACAGAAACGATGGAAATATTGTTTCACGAATGTGACAAGAACTTCAACCACGCAATTTGTGACCCCAACAACAAGAAAACTGGTTTGATTGTATCATTATTATTTGCCACAGTTGCGAGAATGTTATTGACTATCATAACGTATGGATGTAAAGTCCCTGCTGGCATATTTGTACCCTCGATGGCAACAGGAGCCACTTTCGGAAGAGCTTTAGGTATATTGGTGGATTTATTTTATCAGAGTCATAAGGATTCCGCCTTATTTCAAAACTGTCCGAAAGAGGGAAAATGTATCATCCCCGGAACATATGCCTTTTTGGGGGCAGCTGCTGGATTGTGTGGTATAACTGATTTGACTGTCACTGTTGTAGTTATCATGTTTGAGTTGACAGGGGCCATTCGTTACATTGTCCCAACCATGATTGTTGTTGCAATTACCAAAAGTATTAACGATAAATGGGGCAAAGGAGGCATTGCAGATCAAATGATCAATTTCAATGGATTACCTTTGATCGAAACTAAAGAGGTATTCTCTTTTGGAACAACTGTTGAAAGTGCCATGTCAAATGTTATTGTCTCCTTTTCAAGCGATATAAATGATGCCATTACGTTAAAGCAATTGCGCACCACTTTAAGCAAAACTAATTTCAGAGGTTTCCCTATTATTAGATCTGGGATAAGTACAAAGGTTTATGGTTATATTACGCGCTATGACGTGGAATATATTTTGAAGAATCAAAAGAATGTTAATGATGACGTACTATGCAATTTTAATGACAAGGAAAGCGGTGAAGTAGACAAAGTTGACTTTAGCAACGTGGTTAATAAATCACCATTGACTATCAACATAGAGACGTCATTAGAATATGTGTTGGACATATTTGCCAAGTTGGGAGCTCGGTACATTTTAGTTGAAAAAGATGGATATTTGGTTGGGATCATCACAAGAAAGGATGTTTTACGATACGAGTATTCTTCACACGAACATAATCAAGATCCGACAAAACAAGCAAAATACGATGCTCTTGATGCAAAAATATGGGAATTCATGAACCTAATAGCAACTTCAACACGTAAAAATTTAGGTAAGATACTACACAATGATGCCAGTCGGTATCTATAGACATGTATAGGTTAATAAATACACACACTATTGTACTAATTATCTTTCCATTTACCATGATCCTTGTAATCATTGTACAAAGTTTTGTACAATGATCTACCACCATAATCCAACGATGCATTAACGACTCTCATTTCAGCTTGGGACAAAACGTCAAATATACTGTAAATACCCAAAATGATAGCGTCATTGACGGTACGACTAAAAGTGTATTTCAAACTGAAATGAATATAATTGCTCAATAATACTGGTAAATGCTTTCTCAAAACCTTTTTGAAATAGTTTGCTGATGTAGTTAAATGATTCATTTTATCGCCTACTCTTTCCATAGGTTCACATAAATTACTAATCAATCTTGCAAAAGAAGCACCAGCATTTGCACTGGTGGACAACTGTGTGGTTATAGTGTTTGAATTTGCCAATGGTTCCAATAACGACGAAGTAACATTCAATATAAGATGATGTCTCGTAGCTATCTTGAATCTATGATACAATAATATATGCGACATAACTTGGGATAACAAGATATAAGCGTCTTCTTGGTTCGATAAACCACCAAGCTTTTGAATAATGATATTGATCATAACAAATGTGGTTTCCAAGAGATACTGGTTAAAGATCCATGATTTACTGGTCAATAAATCTCTTATGTTGGACAAGACTAAGAAGATGACATCTTCGTCGTCAGCTGACTTTAAGGTGTCAATAAGGAACGAAAATGCTATAGCATTGAAAGCATCCCCATTGACATCTTTGGTGGTTGCATTCAAAAATGAACATGCTATTTGGACAAAACTGGCAGAAAATTCGCGCGGGATGCCATTTCTAATTGACTCAGCGAAGTACAGATATACCTTGGAGAATAATTCTGGGTTTGAGGCAACTTTCTTAAGAAAGTGAGATAAATAATTATGCAATTTATAATTTCCTTGAGAGTTCGAGGCAATGAATAATCCCAAGACATAGACCGTACTTTTATAATCAACCGGAATGGTTTGGCAAATCAATTGGAAAATTGTAGTTTGCACACTCTTGTCACCAACGATCTTTTTGTCGAGAACTCTTAAAAATTCTTTGACGTCATAATATGTGAAATTCTCTGATGAGCACACAACAAGAGCTTTAATGAACCAATTAATAGTGAAGACATCATTGTTACTGTCTTTCTTCAAATTTTGGATACAATATTTCGTAAAGTTATGTTTCAATTCGAAGTTCAATGACAAGATATCTTCTGGAAATGTTTCCTCTTTAGAATTGGAAAGAATAACCAATGCAAGTTCTGTTTCAGGCAGAACAGTCTCGACCAGCTGGTAAGAAAGATATTTGTTCAACTGATCAAGTGTTTTCAAAACATATGCCTGAATGTCTTCTCTCTTGATTTGCTGTATGTTGTGTTTCCAAACAGTTGCAACTATGTCTTGTACATCTTTCTTCGTCTCGTTGTTGGACACATCCAACAATTTCAATAGATTGCTACTGTCTGTTTCCAACAGAGACAGGAGGCTAGGCTGAACAAGCATGTACTTGATATTTTCAAGCACATCTTTATCAATCTTAACAATAGCTATTTCCAACAAGCTGTTTAAGATTTTCTTCTTCTGAGACTTATTGAAGCACACAATAGGAATTTTGTGTATCGATGTCAGCCTTCTTGCAACATCATCAATGATAAACTTGATTAAGGCAGTTGTTAATTTCGTTTGCTCAAAAAATACATCATTGTAATCTATTTGGTCATAAGCAATTTCTAATAATTTTGACAACGTCTCGGAGTCAAAGAAATTGTTAAAAATAACCAACCATCTCTTGAAAATTTTGGCTAGCGAACCCAAATAATCTTTAATCGTGGCCATGAAATATTCCTTTGTGGATTTTGTATACTCAGTTATGACTTGCAATTCTAATAACCTGAATACCGTGAAGTGGTAGTATAGATCAATATCTGGAGTAAGTATTTTTTCAGGAATAAGAAACTCTTTGCCATAGGAACAGAGCAAGTAATAACGGATAGCCCAGAAATTTTCCTTCGAGTTGAAATACTCATTTTGATTTAGCAATGTTGCTTTGACTGCCTCAACAAGTTTTGGAGAGGATGAAGTGAGCCCCTTGCTGATTGCTGTAAAAATCGCCCTATGACAAGTTAATCCCAAAGTGTATGAGCTTTCTATTACATTTATTAACTGTTTCCCAGAAAATGACTTGACAGTTTCGGCAACTTTGTCGATAAACTCATCTCCTTCCCAGAGCTCATCTCTTTGAATTGCACGTGGCCAAACTTTGATGAAGAATTCCAGCAATTCACGATTCTCTAAAAACCCATCAACAATAACTTTACCAACAGGTAACACTTCTCCATCAAGTCCAAAGTTAGACTGGTATGTTTTGAATAAGAAACCCGATTTTTTAGTAGCCAATTCACTGTCTATTTCAAAGATATATTTCACCATTGCCCAATTTAAATCCCTGAAGTTCTTGTCTTCAATTTCTGTTTTGTAAATAGACTCAATAAAATCATGTGATATGGTTTTATTAGAACCTGCCAACACGGACAACAATTTCTCTGACAAATCAGGATTCTTGGATGATATCAGAGAATAGGCTCCTTCACATATTTCCATGTGTTTCGAAGCCAATTGGTTAACTGTCAACTGGTATAAATAATATAAGATCTTTGAATCGATTTCCTGTTTCTTCAATATTCTATCAAAATTGGACTGGAAATACTGAATCGAATCCTCATTGAAAATGCCATTAATCAACAATTTCTCGACGACTGGATGTGAAAGCTTTTGACTTGAGTTGAGCAAGAACCTAATTAATGAAATCCCACATTCTTCAAAGAACTTGCTGTACAATTTTTTCGAGCCCTCAAGTGTTAGTTTCAGTGTCACTCTGATGTAAATGTCTCGTACTAACGTAATCCATTCTAGTACCTTCTCCTGATCTATAGGAAGGTACTGGTGTTCTATGAGACTCTTTAATAATTGAATGGCCAAGTTTTCATCCGTTTCAATGTAAGACTCATTGCGTAGGGTTTCTGTGAATTCAAAGAAACTCGTCAAAACATCATGGTCATGACTTTGATTGAGAAGGATAACTGCAACTTCAAGAATTTTCAATTTTCGTATCGATCTTTCTCTTTCTACTTTATCATGGGTCATCTCCTTCCAAGTCTTAATTAATAACTTCCACACTTTCAAATCGAATTTCCATTTTCCAAACTTCCCATTTGATTTATCATTCAACCTATCACACAATAAGTTTAAGACGAACAATTTCTTTCCAGGAAAATATGTATCGAAAGACCCATCTAGTAGTTTATTTGCTGTGGAAACAATGTCAGCAATAGATGCATCTTTAGACCTCAAAAATTTAGTGACTCCCTCTGCAGTGTCCAAGTTTGACATTGCTAATGTTGGCTGTTGTCCGTAGGTCTATCAAGAGGACCACTAGTAAAAAAAAGGAAAAAAAAAGGTTGAAAAAAAAAGAGTACCTGCGATGAGAGATGCTCCCTACCTGATGCACGGTTTGAATTGCCAAAACAAGAGAACCATATACCTCTACAGATAATGATTTAAGCAATAATTAAGATATGATATTCATTAATTGCTACAATTACACGTAAAAAAACGGCACACTTACCTTGTATATCTAGTTAAAATAAAAACATCTAGATCAATAAAGTTTCAATCTTATCTTTAATACCGTAGATTTGGTTCTTAATGGAAGAAGCTTCGTTAGTGGTGACAGAGGCAGCAATAACTGGTCTTGAGACACCACAAGCTCTACCTAAGGCAGCCTTGGAAGGAACAAAAACGTATGGGACATTTTTATCTTCACATAACAATGGCAAGTGCAACAAGATTTCGATTGGTTCAGTATCGGCAGCCATGATGATGAATTCGGAAATACCTCTGTTCAAGGTTTTGGTGGCTTCATTGGCACCTTTCTTCAATTGTCTTAAGTTTTGAGCTTGTTGAGCAACATCTAAGATTTGCTGAGTCAAAGCAGAGTCGGCTAATGGGAAAGCTTTTGGGTTTGGGGCAGACATAACGATATTAATGGTTTGAATTAGTAAGGCTCCTTGCAATTATACTTTAAAGCTCGCCAGTAACAAGTAGTTTGTACTTAATGGGAAAAGAAGAAGAGGGCAAAAGAGGAAAAAAAAAAATTTCAATGCTCGAGTTGTAATGTGCGATGAGACGCAGCAGAAGCAGTAGCAGTAGAAGGACAAAAAGTGGATCTGATGATGCGACATTCAAGACGATATTGTTAAAAAATACGACATTTAAATTTGGAGTCGTGCAGATATGTTAATTAGCCTAGATTAGCTGTAACACCCAGTGAACGCAACAGAGAGGGAAAAAATTCTTCCAAACAAAAAGTTTGTCCAATTTTAATCTTTTTCATTATCAACAACTGCAACTTTACGTATTTTTTGAAGGTTTATTACCCCCATTCAATAGCATCAAATTACTGCATATTAGTTCAACTATCTATCATATCAATTAACTACAATGTCTGATTTATGGTATGTTAATTTGCCAATTGATACATGAAAGTAGGAGAAGAAGAAAAAAGATGATAGCCCCCTCGTGATCATTCCCATACCCTGGGCAATACTTGTACCCGGCTACGAAATCAAATCACATCCCAAAATAATTCCATCAATGCAACCATTTCAATACTGAGTCAGTCTTGGTGACATGCGATTCATAATATCGAATTGAGCGAAACAGCCTCACTCGTTATGTCAAATGGATTGCGATAATTAATTTAATTTTTGGCACATTTTTTTTTTGTTCTACTTCGTCTTCCAAAAATTTCAAGTATATATTTGTCCATCTTACTAACACTTAATTACAGTCCAGTTTATGCTCCATTCTTTGGTTCTATCGGTTGTGCTGCAGCCATTGTCTTCACATGTTTCGGTGCCTCTTACGGTACTGCTAAATCAGGTGTTGGTATTTGTGCCACTTCCGTCACCAGACCAGATTTATTAGTGAAAAACGTTGTCCCAGTTGTTATGGCTGGTATTATTGCCATCTATGGTTTGGTTGTCTCCGTCTTGGTTTCTGATTCCTTAAGTCAAAAGCAAGCTTTATACACCGGTTTCATTCAATTAGGTGCTGGTTTATCTGTTGGTTTGTCTGGTTTGGCTGCTGGTTTTGCCATTGGTATTGTTGGTGACGCCGGTGTTAGAGGTACTGCCCAACAACCAAGATTATTCGTCGGTATGATTTTGATTTTGATTTTCGCAGAAGTTTTGGGTTTGTATGGTTTGATTGTTGCCTTATTGTTGAATTCTAGAGCTTCCCAAGATGTTACCTGTTAAGGTGGGCATGTTACACATTTTCTTTCATTGACATGAAAATATCAAACATACATAAAAAAAGTAGGAGAGATTAAAGTGACGTGGTACGTGGAGAAGTCACTCAAAAAGATGTTTTACACTGTTGTTTTATAATCTATCGAATTTATACAAAAAAAAATTACTACGATATACATATATACTTTTTTTTTTGCTTCAACATTAATGAGCCATTGTCTAAATACCACTGGTTCTATTCTACTCTATAAATGCTTTTCCAATTTTTGCTGTTATTTTGTTCCTTAATAGATTGATCATCTGCGCCACATCCATTGGCAATTTATCTTTGGCTACTACTTTTCTCCAGTCGTTTTCGGTAAGATCATCTTCGCTTACTTTGCTTAGGGAATATGAGTACAACTTAGAAGCTTCGGTTAATTCTTCGTCATTACAGTCAGTTTCAAAGGAGTCAATCAACTCAATAATGACCACCAATTCAGGTATTTGTAATTTAATCTCGCGGTCGAGTAGGAATGGCAAGAATTGAGCAAGCAAAAGTGGAGCAAATCTCTTTGGCAAATAATTGAATTGTAACAAATGAATCAACTTAGACATCTTGGTAGAAACCTTGATGTTTTTATTCGACAACGAATCGAAAAATTCTTTCAATACAGCATAAGGGGAAAGACATTGTTGGATAACCGGATGAATTTTGAAATTGGGTTCAACTTTTTTGTCAACTATGTTGTTTATTAACTCATCATGCACCGGTCTGTTATTGACAAGACTATCAGCAAATATCATATCCCAGACAATATAGTGCACTTTCTTCATACCTTCGCTGTGATTTTCTCCGCTTAATAAAGTTGGATCGTAACAGTTCACAAAATTGTTTAAAGCTTCGTAGTTGTAACCATCTTCTAAAGACTTCACACCGGCTTGAAAATATAGCTCTCTGGCAGTTGAAACCAAATTCAAGTTAGCACATATAGTAAGAGCCCATTCAAGATCATCGTTAGTTTTGCAGTAATAGTGAGGTAAAAAATTGGCAATAACTTTTCTGTTAATGCTGCTGGAGTTGCTTGACCTATAAACAACATCATTCAATAAGAGCCCAATACCAACTGGCACCAAGTCATGCACATTCAAACAATCAAACACATGTAGGGTAAGGAAATACTCTGAAATAGTTCTTCTATAAAGCAAATCATGGAAACTCGTGTCGGAACTTATTGTAGCATCAAAGTAGTAATTTCGTAATTCCAATTTCAACTCTAATAATTCTGACACGTATGCAGCTGTTGGAGGATCCAATTCATGTAAAGTTTCCAAAACTTTCAAATAATTTTTCTCCAAAATATTAATAAAGCAAGATTCACTCAATTCATCAAAATTTTCTGCATCTTCACCGAGAGTGACCAGTGGTGGATGCTCTGCTGTGGCATTTTGAAAATAATCTTCGTAAACTTCTCCATCATCTCTGATTTGATATAATGCCAATGCCAAATACATTTCATACCAAGTATCACAATAACTCGAAATAGTTTTAGGAAGACCAGTCATAATACATGCCAAATCATAGATCTGATTAACAATCATTTTGTGTTTTGGTTCGATAATTGTTTCGTTCTGCCCGCCTGACAACGAGTCTCTAAACTCACAGGCAAGTAATTTCCATTGTGTAAATTGACCCTTTGAAGTCAATGTCACATAGTCTGACAATAACGTATCCAAATCTGATATAATCGAGTATAAATCTGGAGATAGTTCTTGTAATTCTTGATAACTTGAATGAGCAATAACTTCATGGGTTTGAGTAAACAAACCTCTGACAATTAGTTGGCTCAAACAGGTATTCCAAAATTGCGGGTGCAAATAAGGTTGCGGCGTGTTAACCATAACATCATTTAGCAAGTCGCTATCGGGTTTTGGATCGAAGGTGTTGACCCATTGAAGAATTAATTCCGGTTTGCGGGCTAAATCAAAATGGAACGTATTTGCCTGAAGACATTGTAAGACATATAATGTATGTTGTAAACTTTGAAATTCGTTGGATTCCCTTTTGTCTTCTGGAGCTGCCTGAATCAATCCGTCCAAATTCTCAATAATATCTTGGAATGATTCATCAATTTTCTTGAATTTGTACGCTTGGCTTGCACGATAGCCCGTTTCATTTGTAATTAAACCAATTGGTGAATCATCTTCTTCCAAGTCTAGTCTGGTGATATCATCGGTGGTGAGTTTTTCAATGGTCTTGTACATGGCATTCAAGTACTGAATATATTTTTGATCAAAAGAATCGGCAATATCTATGGTTTTCTTGTAGTGGTCTTTGTCAAATTTAAAATTCAATGGTTCGTTTGAATCCAACCATTCAGATAAATCAATGTATCCGTTGTCAGCTTTGAAAATTCCTAACGGACTTGAATGGATCTCGGTATGGCTTTTGGAAGAATCTTGCGAATCTGAGATCCCTTCAGTTTCTGAAGAGATTGAAACATCATTGCTAACTTCCTCAATATCATCCTCAATATCATCCTCGTCAGGGAGTTGGATCATCTCAATATCATCAAATTTTCTCTCCAATTCCAGCATTTTCTTTTGTCTTAATCTTTATTGCTTCAGCGGGGTGGTCCAGTTCTGGAATCTCAATATGTAAACAAAATTTTTGATACTGGTTCAAAACAGTACAGAAAAAAAAAAATATAAAAATACAATGAGTCGTGCATGAACAAAACACTCTACAAGTTGGTTTCTATGTACAACTTTTGCAATATGTGTTTGTTGGCTATTAAATTGGCAGATGGGGACAGAAGTCCCTTGGGGTTCACTGCCAATTCATTTAAAACTTTCAGAATTGCTCTACCATCAACTATCTCGTTACACTCAGTTCCCTCTCTTTCTAATATGTTATCCTTGGAGTATTCCAAAAAATCCAATGATGAAAAATTGGACAACTTTGAATATGGTTTTAACTCTTCCCAACATTTATTCATCTTGATACAGATATCATCTTCTTTGATATCACTTAAGATGTACAATCCGCCCAGACGAGTGCCAATAGCACAAATTTGGGACACGAGTGATTTCTCTTTCTTTAACGATGAAATATCAGTAATCTCGTCGCCCACATTAAATTTGAAGGTCATTTTATCTAGGGGGTCAGAAACACCTATCCGCATCACTATCACATCTCCGTACGAAGCGCCAATGACAACATAAGTATAGTTAAAATTTGAATATACGGCCATGTAATTCATGAAAAATACGGAATATTCCTCAAGATTGAAGTATACATAGCGCAAAGCAACATCGAAGCCTTCATCTGGATCTTTCGGTTCAAATTTAACGTTATGTAAACCGTTGACTATATCAATTATGAAAATTTCTTTGGAAACCACTGCTTGTGCAGCAACGAAGCTTGCGGTGCTCTGAGACGTACGATCGAGTAATACCCACGATAAATCGTAATTTAACTTCATTAAAAATATGTGGCTCCCACTGCATAAATATATCCCTTCCTCTTCATCAAAGACTGACAAATGGCTCAACTTTATTTCATCGCACTCAACTCCAGTGGGACTAGTCAGATATCTAATTATTTTCCTCTCTTCGATACCAAAGATTTGAAGTGCCTCTGAGAACTGACACGTTAAACAAACAAATGGATTTACAAACCCGGAATGCCGTGCCAAATCAACAGGAATATCACAAATATCTTCTGCCACTATACCTTCTTCAAAAGAAAAAATATCTAGTGTTTCGAATGAAATGGTGTCAATCAAATGAAGTTTACTTGTTAATTTCAGTCCTTCCCGTCTTCTGAAAACAACACCAATTAAATAATTAGTACCCTTAATCTGAAAGCTATAAGTGAAAACCTCTTTTGAAAATATACTTTGGTGACTAGTCAATTTCAACAGTTGCTCTGGTACGATTCTTAATTTATCAATTGATCCGTTCGAGTATATCACCACGATGACATCATCATGAATAAAGGCGAGATCGGAAATCCCGGCTGTTGGAAAATAACTCAATACATAAAAATCCAGGAGGATATCTCTCTTCAACAAAATTAAATTCTTGTCATTAAAAAGAGCTACATTGCTGCTTCGCTTTCGGATTGAATACAGATATCCTGAGAGTTCCAGGGTGAGCGAATTGATTAGCTTGAGTGTTTTTTCATCTTCTCTAGTAAAATGAAATTGTTGTAGCAGTTCTACTGTCAGTACTATTACCGAAACAATACCAGTTCTCTTATTGTGTGTTATTGCAGAGTCCACGATACTATGGCCCTCATCGATCAGTCCCTTGTGTATTCGATGCACTTTTCTTGAACCATTCCAACGCCAAATCTCGAAGCTATCGGTCCAGCTAGAGACAAGAAATAGGAAATCATCGTCAGATACCTTGGTACCGTCAATTGATGAAATTTCGAAAGGGGCATTAGATTGAAACGTCAAATGACCATTGGAACTCATTAAATGCACTGTTTGCGAACCATCAACAACTAAGACTGTATTTATCTCTGGAATATACTTTGCAAAAATATAAGAACCTTCAATTGGTGTAAATCCAGTTTCACCAACTTCCTGCTTAGTAACTACGAAGTCTTTCCCATTATTAAAATCTTGCACATACACCAATACCTCAGGTGATAATGTTTGCCGGCCCTTGCTTGGTTTAAGAGTCGATATATTTAACACACTGCTTTCACCTTGTCCTTTCTGAAATAAAACTACGTCCCCAACAATACTCAGTTTGGTGGGCGTGAAATCCAATTCTTTTGTCTGAAGTACTTCAAGCGTGACTAGTCTTGAGCTATGTTTCCGTAGCTCACTTCCAAAGATTTCACCCTGGCACGTGTACATCTCACCCGAATGCAATACGACATCCAAAACTGGTGGACTCCCATCAATGAATGCCCTAATTTTAATATGTGGTTGTTTCGGCAATACCAGAAACAAGACGGACCGGGAACATCTTGAGCTTAGGAAGAATATATCACCTGTTATGTGATGTAAACCGCTGGCATTTGGAATGGTCACATGTCCAAGACTGATCATTGAGACCTGCTTAACAATGACAGTACTGGACGAGGATGTCTCCATATCAATATACATCATGTAAGCTTTCCCAGATTCGGTAATCACCAATACTCTCTTATTATCCACCACTTCAAACGAAGAATAATTCTCTTTGTCAATGTTGCTATTTTTCCCGAGCAAAGATTTGACAAAATATATATGACTTAATTTTCCAGAAATCTTTATATCTTGAATCTCCCTAAATATGGTCAAATTTTGAATTTTCTTCTCCGGAAAATAAAACATTGCCGATGATGTCAATGCAATATGACCTCCAATTGACATGGGGATGAGTAAATGAGGCTTCTCTTCGAATACTGGAAAATGTCTTATCATTGCTGCAGGTTTTGAAACTCCACCCATTTGCAAATACCTCGCATAAAAATTAGAAGAAATGTCCTCGTGAAGAATGGCCAAAGTCTTTTGGGGTTTCTTCAAGCATACAATTTGCTTGACGTCATTTCTACCTATTGGAACTGACTCAACTGACCACCACCTATCAAAATTACCTCGTTTTCTTTTCTTGGACTTTCGTTTCGACATGATCTCCTCTATGTTTATCATTTGCTTGAAATGCAACACCTGAATGGTAGAATTGAAAACGTGAAATGCAATAAACTCTGGGTTCTTTTGTTTTTCTGGAACAATACATGGAGGGTATTCAGATTCTCTCTTTTGGCCCTTTGTTGAAAGTTTGATAACATACTTTATTGTAACTTCGAGGTCCTTGTCAATCAATATTAATCCAATCTGAAATTCATCATCTATGAAAACTATTATATCACGACCATCAAGGTTAACAACCACGAATAACACCACTGAAGTATCCATCGAGATGTTCCGTAAGAATTCTAAATTGTTGGTCTGGACCTTATACAAATTGAATAAATGCCTTGCTCCCAGAAGAAGCACAACACATGGCAACTCATTACTCGGTCGAATCACTGAAGAACCCTTGACCGAACTTCCGCTAGAGACATCTGATAATAGAAACATTATTGGATTGATATGTGTTCTATCTAATTGTCGCACTCGTTTTACACAGTTGTTAATTGTTTCGATATTCTATTTTAAATTTTTTTTCCCCCTCGTCTGGTTTGGTTGCAGGGAGTTCTCTGGGATGGCTATTCAAGACATCCAAATGAAAAAAACAGAACAGTTTCTTAAGTAAGAAATCAGTCAATGACCTCAGTAACCAAAAATCAGAATCGTATGGAACTTGAATGTGTTTTCTGTCAGGGACCCATTGTGTTTCGTACTACAATTTCAAGCAATTTCTAATTGTTCCGTCAACACTATGTTTAGGTTTTGCAAATAAGATGGGAGAGGCATAGGGTGAGGCGAAGATTCGATTTTTTTTTCTACCCTTCTGCTGTTATAGTGGTGAGTTGGAGTTTGTGTGACTGTGTGAGTGTGTGTGTCTGTGCGCATAATCTATTTTTAAATTATAGTTTGGGATTTTCTTGAATTTAGCCACCCCTTTTCCCAATCTGTCCAACCAACACTACATCCCAGTACACTTCATAGGCCGAGAAAGGGGGACGAGCAATTGGAATTTATACATAATCAAATCGTCATTACCTACGGTGTTATTTTTATTTTGTTACGTTTTGAATTCCATTTTCCCTTGATTTTTGTTTTTGTTCCGTTTTGGTATTTTTTCACCTGAGTTTATTATCTTGTGAGGTTTATTTATATGATATGTCAATGGGATTGATTTCACCAAAACCTTTAATGAAAACTATTTAACTCAGTCATTCGAATAAAAAAGTATATATTTTGAAAAGTAGCAACGCCAGGAACTTCACAATTTTTTGTTCTATTTTGTTTTGTTTTTTTTTTTGTTTTTTTAATTCCACCATCTTCAAGAATACTGCTGATCTAATATGCTGCAACCAACTTCTAAAAGTGCTCCAGTCAGAGAGAAACCACCGGGCAACAATAAGACAAATTGGAATTTGAAAGGTTTGCTAAAACTCCCAGCAGCTTCGCCTCCAGTTTTGAAATCAAACAAATCAACAGCCACGCCCAATGCAATAGAATATGTACCATTTGTCCATGAGCCTAAAACAGTTTCATCGGAATCATCCTCTGCTTCAAATAATTCCCAATCGCAAAATGTCAGCAAATGCTATTGTTGCGGCACGATACTAACCTTCCCCAGTAAAGCCAAGAAGTTCAGGTGCTCGGTGTGCCATACTACGATGATCTTGGAAGTCTCCAAACAACAACGACAGAGCCTGCCTCCCTTAGACGTTCCGTTGATATCATATACCTATGTGAAATCCTTAGCCGATGAATGTTTCAAAAGTGCTAGCTCTACTCGAGGACAAGCCAAGCCCTTACAGGGAATATTCGAACCATTGTCGGATTACCTATACCATGCTTTTAAGAATCATGAAATTCTTAACAATTCCTTCAAACTTAGGGCTAACAGCAAGAAGGCCCATCATTCTACATCCAATATATACTATGCAGGAGTGAGAGATGTCATAACTTTGCTTACAAAGCTACCTACAAAGAAACCACTATACTCGGCATTAAAAGGAGCAAGCGAACAATTGAAAAGAATCAATGTTTACAAAGATGACTCGAACCCATTGGATTATGCGTGGCTATTTATAATATTTGAAATTCCAATCTTGTCAAGGTCATTGGTGGTCAGTGATCCACGATTAAAACTAATGAGTGATGTCCCCGAAATAAAGATGTTGAGTTACGATATATTGAAACGATGCATAGGCTTAATTTCGTGTATCGATCGTTCAAAAGTGTTGGGATATATGTCAAGTTGGTTTTCCAAGTTGCCGCAACTGGAGTTCATTAACAAAATTGATTTGATTAATCTTTACATTACTTTCCAATTGAAGAAATATTTTTATTTGGCTAATAATCCGCAGATTAAATTGAGTACAACTCCACCCGGAGAAGAAGGGTATGCCGATAATAGCGAAGTAGAATACTTCCAAAGTTTGCATTTAAAAAATCATATCGAATGCAATTTGGATATGCTGTCGCCGTGTCCATTATCTCTACCAACTGGGCAATTCTCGTCCAACCCATTCCCACTAAAGGCTAATGGCAAAAAGAATGGGAAAGAAACGAAAGTTAAAGTACATCAGTATGGAAACGATTGGCATATCAGAACAGCATTGGTAGTGTTGGCTTTACTATATCGAGCCAATAAACTTCGAGAGGACCCCGTATCCGTTTCGGTATTTTACAACTCATTGGTTGACTATGTTAACATAAAGTTGGATTTCGATTCGTGGAAAAGCAAAACGAAAACAAGGAACCAGGCGAACAAGTCACAACAGTCCGATTTTTGGGCAGTGATTGAATACATTCATGGACCCAGTGCCAACAAGAGTCTATACGACGGTGCATTGTTTTATTTTTGCCAATACCCCGTTTTGATCTCACTAGGGAGCAAAATCTCAGTTTTGGAGTATGAAGCTAGAAGACAGATGGAAAGAAAAGCCGAAGAAGCGTTTATTAATTCATTAGACAAAAGGGTGGTGATTGACGTTTATTTTAGAATTCGAATAAGAAGAGACCATATTGTGCAGGATTCTTTGCAACACATTAAGATGAACCCAGATGATTTAAAAAAAAGTTTGAGAGTTCAATTTATAAATGAGCCTGGTGTGGATGCTGGGGGGTTGAAGAAGGAGTGGTTTTTACTATTGACGAAAGAAATATTTCATCCACAGTCAGGGATGTTCCTGAATGTAGAGGACTCAAATTTGCTTTGGTTTAACGTAATCCCTGCTGAGAATCCAGATATGTATTATCTTTTTGGGGCCATTTTGGGTTTGGCGATTTACAACTCAACTATATTAGACTTACAATTTCCCATTGCTTTGTACAAGATACTACTTGGGAGACCATTGGATCAAGATGATTATAAACAATTGTACTCCATTTCTTACAAGAATTTGATTGATTTGAAAAATATGACGAGCAAGGAATTGTTACTGTTGGATTTGACATTCGAAGTAAGTTATTCTGACCTCTTTGGCAAGAACTACACTGTTGAATTGATTCCAAATGGGGCCAAAACTCAAGTGAAATATACCAATGTGGGTGAGTACATTGAGAAATACACCTCATTTTTTATGAAAGAAGGTATCGTAAGACAAGTAGATGCTTTCAAGACAGGTTTTAATAACGTTATCGGTGGGAATGCGTTATCTTTGTTTCTGCCCGAGGAGATTCAGCTATTGTTATGTGGGAGTGAAGATCATGGAATTGATGTTGATATATTGAAATCGGTCACCAAGTATATTGGCTGGCACTCACCTGAAGATGCTGCAAATTCGAAAATTGTCACTTGGTTTTGGGATTATATGCGCACAATATCGAACCCAGAAAAGAAGAAATTGTTGATATTTGTTACTGGATCGGATCGGGTTCCTGCCACGGGAATACAGAATTTGCCATTCAAGATAAGTTTGCTTAATAATGGTCAAGATAGTATCCGATTACCTATTGCTCATACTTGCTTTAACGAATTGGCATTATATAACTACACCACCAAAGAGAAATTTGTGGAAAAATTGAACAGAGCAATTAATGAAAGTGCTGGGTTTGGAATTAAATAGTGGTGTCAGTTTATGTCGTCAAGGTGCAATGGTAAAATGAATTAACGAAGTGGTTGTTCCAGGGTTTAATCAATGGGTGTCGGAAATAGGTAAGCAATTCTCTATAATTTAGCAAACTTGGAATACATTCGATTTTCGAAACGAAAGTTGTGAACACATGAAACCTTTCCGCTGTCTCGAGTAACGAAAGTATTAATAACGGGTGATATTTTATTCTTCTATTTTTTTATTCTTAGTTCTGGTGTAGCCGTTTTCGGCCTTGAAAAATGTCCAAATCTGCCCTACTCTCAAATACGTGCGACTAGGTGTAGTCACCATCAAAGCACCCTAAATGAATGTTATCTCTATATTGCTTAATCTAACAAAGCAACCTCCGGAAATTATTGATTTGGTCCTATCTTATATCCCAAAATCGTGTTTTCCATTATTCTTAGATTTCACTCCATTAGTGCCGCATGTTCTACCAACAATTCAGAAAAGAGTAAGAATTCAAAATTTGCCCTTTGATGTGAAAGACCCAATTAATTTTTACGACTACGATGATTATCCTTCGGTGCCCGTATTTGAAGACATGGATGACCTCGCTAGAGTTATTAATGAATTTAAAGTCTGTCCTAGAGAACTTGAATTGGTGGATGTTTTTGTACCTGTATCTGCAGGGAGAAAAGTAAGACTTGCAAATTCTATTGACGATTTCGAAAATTCTATCCTTGTAGATTGGTGCATTACTTATGCGGAAACTTGCCGTCACATAGGTCTGATACATCTAGTATTTGCATTTAAAGAATCAACGATAGGAGAACTTAAATTCTGTATTGACAATGGGCTCAAAATCGGTTCACTTGTAAGTCTTCAAAAAGAAATAAATCCGTTGATAAAGATATGTCCCGATACGCTAGAGAATTTAAGGGTACCGTTATACTCATTTGGCTCAAGTAACGTGTTCTTCAAGTTCGGAAACTTGAAGTCACTAGAGCTCGCTGATAGTAATCTTCGTTTGTTTCACTATATCCCCCAAACGATGGAGAAGTTGAGTGTTGAAAACTTAGATACAACTGTTGGTTTCGATTATGAGAGAATGCCTATATTCTCTAATTTGCATTATCTAGAAGCCGGTATTCAGACAGCTGGTGAATTTTCAAGTGTTGTGAAAACCCTTCCCCAATTGAAGTCGTTTAACGTTCAACGGTCCAGTATTATTGACATTGATGAATTGGCTTTACCTGAATGCATTGAGACCTTGAATATAGCAAGTTGTAAAAATATGGTGGATTGTCTGGGTTTAAAGAGATTTTCTAAGTTACGGATTTTGAACATGCTCAATGTACCCTTTCCTTCTGTTTTATTTCAAACCCAAGATAGTCTCCCTAGTTTGACTCGGTTTTCGTTTATTCTGGCATTTGGTGAACATGATGATGTTGATTGTGTGTTGGATAATCTAGAGTTTCCCCAACGATTACGAACTTTGGAACTTAGAGGGAACTTCGAGATTAACAATTGGAACCCACCCGAGAGCTTGATAGACTTACAAATTAGAGGAATGCAATTTGCTGATGGGTTCAATTTTGAGTTTCCTTGCAATTTGGCCAAACTAGTTATTACCTCAACCAATTTAAAGAATTTAGACAATATCAAATTTCCTACTGGTTTGCGAAAACTTGAAATTCGTGATAATGAATGCTTGCGATCCATGGTGAACACAAATTTGAGTGAATTAACTCAATTGGTTGAATTTTCCATATTGCTTAATCGTGAACTATCAAGATGCGATCAACCCAATAGCAATATAAGGTATAACAGACTCTTCTATGGAAACACTAGTGAGTATTGATTAATCATCAGATTCGTGCCTATGTATATAGTTCTCTTGGTGCGCGCGGGAAAAAACCTGCTGCACTCCAGCCAATAGAAACAAATGAAAAAAAAATTGTGTTGTTATTAGTACTGCACAAACGGTCATTCTATGAGAGACAAATAAAAAAGCTTCTCACTGAAAAAAAAAAATTGCTCCTCTATTAGCTATATTGATTGTCAATCAACTACCTATTCAGCATACACACCAATAACAAGATGTCTTCTCTTGCTTTCAGATCATTAAAGAATGGATTAGGTTTAAAAAGTATGTCTTGAGATAATTTCAGTTGAGAATGAAAAGAACAATCTTTATGTTGATTCAACGTTATCTTCGGGACTTGAATCGATCGTGAGTTCTACTTGCTTTCAAAATAGCTCAATTGCAGTTCAATCATACTAACTATTCTAATTCTAGGTTCTATCAGAGCTTTGTCTACCACATCTGCCACCTTGTCTAACTACCAACAACCAGACTTTTCCTCATACTTGAACAACAAATCTCCACAAGCCGCCAGAAACATCACTTACTTCATGGTTGGTTCTATGGGTTTATTATCAGCTGCCGGTGCCAAATCCACCGTTGAATCCTTCCTTTCATCATTTGCCGCCTCTGCTGATGTCTTGGCCATGGCCAAGGTTGAAGTTAAGTTGGGTGCCATTCCAGAAGGTAAAAACGTCATTATCAAATGGCAAGGTAAACCAGTCTTTATCAGACACAGAACCGCCGAAGAAATCGAAGAAGCCAACCAAGTTGATCTCAAAGTCTTGAGAGACCCACAAACCGATGCCGACAGAGTTAAAAAACCAGAATGGTTAGTTATGTTGGGTATCTGTACCCATTTGGGTTGTGTCCCAATTGGTGAAGCTGGTGATTTTGGTGGTTGGTTCTGTCCATGTCACGGTTCCCATTATGATATTTCCGGTAGAATTAGAAAGGGTCCAGCTCCATTGAACTTGGAAATTCCAGAATATGCCTTCGGCGAAGACGAAACCTTGATTGTCGGTTAGGAAGAATATAGTAAATGAAAGTATTGAATAATAATGATAACAAACAACTTATAAAGAATAAAAAAATATAAAGAAAAAACCTTATAAATATTTACTTCAAAAAAGAAAACGATGATAAAAGAGATTATATGTCTATCCACAAAAACTCTGGTAATTCCTTGTTTATTCCACATGTATATTTCTATTTAATACATATTATAAACTGCATCTAGATATCTGGATTCTTTTTGATGATCTCCTCTAGCTCATCAGGTATCTTCTTCCAGATATTTGATTTCCAATCTTTTTGAACACTAGCAATGGTCAAACCTTGGGAATACTTCCGAAGATCCGAATAGTTGAATTGTTTAAAATCCCGTAACAGTTGTAAGAATTGGTTAGCAAACGACGATTTGGGTATATTCCGGGGCCAGTAGTCATAAATGTAATGTATTCTATAAAATACGCTCCAGTGAATGAAACTTGATTCGGAAATAGTTCTACTTTGTCCGAGATTTGGTCGCAAAACTCGCCTCCAATGACCCAGGTTGTCTTCTGTGGTTTTTAGCATTGGAAGAAATTCAAGAAACCACCAAAAAAGCGTGTATATTAGACTCTCGTCTCCTCGGCCATTAAATCTCTTGATTGGACTTTTAGGAAGTCCCTTGTCCGGCATTTTTTCGGGACATCTCTTTAAAATGGCCAAAGTGTCGTGGTGGTAGGCCAACAAACTGGATGAAGATGGGTAGATCGATGACCAATTACTAACGGATCCTTTTTGAAACCGAACTCCAAACTTTATTGCTTGTGCCAACATCCACCTAAACGACACATTTGATAGGAACTGGTCCTCTGGGGTCGGTTCCCAGCCACCACCGATGTCACCATGATTTCCTGGAAAATAAACTTCGACCAAGTCATCACTTGCTGCCGGTGGCTTCTTGTTCCACCCTGTTATCTTGTCGAATACATACTTGAAGAAATCACCAAATGAGACTGCCAAAACCAATTGAATATAGCTCATGCTACCACTCATGGTACCATTCTTGGATTCTATGGGAGAGAAAAGTTGTTGCTTGTATTTGACTCGTCTTTCATCTAAACTTACGGCGTGCCTAACGTGGTCAACATTGGAGTTCCGGATAGTATACGGGAAAATCCTATCCCAAAGAAGGCCGACAGAATGCACTGAATCCCATAACCCCATAAAGAATATTCTAGTGTTGGAACGTGAAAACGTATTTTTAAACTCCTTGGCTATAGTGGTTGTCTTGTTGTCCACTTGAACTGGTTGTCCCGCAAATTCCCAACTGGTATAAATATTCCACGCCATTGGGGTCATATCTTCCATCCCAGTATTTACCAACCCAACTAACTCAATCATGCCAGCTATTATTCTTGCGGTGAAGCTTCCACGGCTAGACAATGTCCACATGTTAGAATATAATGCTTACAAATAGGCGAGTTGCTGGCATATTATACGTACCTAAATCCAAAAAGGTAGATTTTGTCATCAGTATTGAAAACTTGGGAGAGAAAACTATATGCCGTCATTACATGTTTTTGAAGTGTAAAGGCGACAAAGGCATCAATTCTATTGTTAATCCTTGTAATTCTGGGACTCCTAAAACTTCTCTCAAATGCATCATCCAAATCCGCATTGTAAGTGGATCCAATTCCAGGTTGATAATAACATAATTGGTTTTGGTTATCCCTTTCTAGAATTCGAAACATTTTAAGTACATTGGTGAATGGTTTGGGGCCAAACTCATTTTCCGTACCGTCGAAACATAAAATAATGTTTTTTGAATTATTTGTGCTTGCGATACGGATATTATCTCTAGCGGAATATTCCTCTCCGTTGTACTCGATTATTGGGTCATCAACTGACATTGTTATGTAGAAGAAGGTGTTCAATTCACAATAAATGTGTTGCAAAATCATAAGAAAAAAAAAACTTTACAATTGAAACAACGGGTAGGTAAATTTTTTTAATTCTGTATTTTTGTACAACATACAAATCTCCTTACAAAAAAACCTATATCAAAACGAATGAATATGAAAAAACAAACTTAGAGTATTAACGGATCCAAGATATAATAGATTTACTTTAAAAAACTTCTATTCTTGCTTTAGCATTATTTCTAGCCGTGACAATACAATAGTCTGCACCAAGTGAATTACCAGCAGATGGCCCTTTGGCTTTACCAAAACCGTCACTTGGGTTGATTTCACAATCTAAACCATTGCAATCTCCAGGGTTGTCACAAACAATTCTAATTCCAAAGTTAGGAGTTTTTCCATTAAAATCATCAATGTATTTTGGATTGTATCCAATAGTAACAAAGGTGCTTCCGGAGGTATCCTTATTCATACCAGCAATATATGGAGACCAGTTGCCAATCGCTTTATCAGAACTTCCCCAAACACAGGCATCAGAAGCAGATACACCTGGAGGATTGACATAGTAGTGAGCGGCTGATCTGGCCCAGTAACTAGGACCTGGGACGGCCAACACTTGTTCGGAGCCACTATCAACATCAGTTGGAATCAACATAGCTTCATTTCCTGGTAACACAGTTTGACAAAAAGCAACGTTACCACTTGCTTTATTACGAACAGAAACAGTACCCTCACCGTCAACACATAATGCTTTACCATCAAATGTAAGAGAAACAGTACCATCTTCATTGCAGTATAATCCACCATTCATAGATTTTGGGAATGCATATGAAGTAGCCTCTTTATCCCATTGATTCATCACTTTACCTGGGGAGCAAGCAAATGGACAATACTTGCCTGGAATACATGGTTCGTCTGGACTCATTGCCCAGCCATTAGCACCCACCGCAACAATATCATCATCACTTGGTAGCAAGCACTTTGTGATTGGATTTGCGGAACCTAAACCCACGAAAGTGGAAACAACGAAAATTAATAATTTAAACGACATCAGGCTTGTTGTATTGGGCAAAAGAAGTTTAGAACAAAGTTGGTATTTTACTTAAGGAGTGACGTGAACGTTGGTATAGTATTTCAAAGGATTGAACTATGGTGAATATCAATAGATTGAACTATCGTGGGTTCAGAAGGGCGATGTTAGCAAACAATGGAATTCATGATGAGTTTTTATAGTCATTCTGACAACGAAAATGATTTAATTTTAGTATTGGTTGATTTTCCTTTTGCATCATTGGTGTATCCATAGTAAAAGTTGTGAAATTATCAGATTCTAAAGCATCCGCTGGTTAACAACGGCATAATAACGACGATTCAACGGTCAATGGTTATATTCAAATGCAAGCTCAAAAAAAGAAAAAACTGTAAAAAGAAAATCCGCTGTTTTGTATCAAAGAGATGAATGCAAAAGTACGTACAATATTAAACGATTTTGCTGCAACGGTGCGTGTCCTCGCGTTTACTTGGGACCAGTTGGGGCGAAACAGAGTTTACGTGAGTGGTTAGTAATGCACTAGCAATAAAAAGGAACAAATCAGCTTCTCCACTTGCCATTGAAAAAGGAATAAAGTTAAATAACATTTAATAGTCCTTTGGACCACATTTTTAATTAAACCATCTTGTTATACTTTGCTTCCTGAAGATCAACACCGCAGTTCAGCTTTTCGTTGTACGCGAAACAAAAGTAAAGAAAAATAAAAAACGAAAAAGAAAAATTGAGAAAAACTCAATTATAGTGACTATCAATTGTATCAAGTAGGAGAAAAATATGACTGGATCCATTACTCGAGCGTTAAGTTGGGACAATGTTTACGAACAACAGTTTATAGCTGTTACGCCAATGGGTGATGAAGTTCTATTATACCAAACCAATCATGAAGACCCCGGAGTAGAATCAAACTCGATGTCAAACTTATACAGTCGTTCTGGATTTGAAAATATTCAATGTTCGTCCTACTCAGATATAAATAAAGGTATTGTGGGTGTCGGATCAATTAATGGGAATATTTCGATATTTGATATATATTCACCGAATTCATCCATTTTAAATTTGCGACCAAAGCAGAATCGTCCATGTAATTCAATTTCATTTAGTAATAACAACTTGGTTGTCGTGGGGTTTGATAAGGGTCGACAGGATAATTCGTTACAGATTTGGAATATTGAGAACTACTCATCATCTGGCGATAATATTCATTTGAAAAGACCATTAACTACGTATCTACCTAACGAGGCTATTTTATCAACAGTGTTTTATCCTAATCAAAATTCGAACATCATCTGCGGTTCTTATAAATTTCTCCGAGAAATTGATTTGAGAACAGATCAACCAACTTATCAAATGGCGACTAAGTGCACGTTGGGATTACAGATTGATTATTTTCAGAGTCATTTGTTCCAGTCGTTTAGTGAGGACGGATCATTGGCTATTTGGGATAGAAGAAAATTAACCTCAAACAAGTTAAAACAACTGGGCCCGACCAATGTGATAACAGAAACACCCATCTTGCAATTCAACAGATTGTTGAGTGACGCATCATCACGAAAAGTGACCAATCCTTGTGTTAGATATTCGACTGTTAGAAGAGGTGAGTTCGCATCAGTGTTTAATGGGGATTTGATAAGGCGATGGCAAACCGATATTGTTCCCAGCGATAACAGTATCGTTGAACCATTTCGAACTAAGGAGTCGTCGACGATTCAAAGTTTGAAGCAACAGGCAGCCCAGTTATATAAACCGAGAGATGAATCCTTGTTTGTTTCATTGGTCCTTGATACCAAGACAGATTACGAGAAAGTTGTCTCTTTCGATTATTCCCCTGACATAACTTCGCACACTTCAACAAATTTTGTGTGCATGAGGCAATCGGGTACTGTTTTCAGGATGCCAGTGGTTGAATGTATTGAGGCGTTAGATTTCAATCCAATAAATGAGTTTTCCATTGCTGGCCCAGAAGGAACAGCCACTAATTTCCTTGACAAACAGTTTCTTGAAGCAAGACAACTTGACGACCAACTTATTGGAGATCCTCAAAAACATCGTCCATCCATTGGAAGACTAGGGCATTTGTCGTTGAACGATGACTTGAACAAACATGATGATGGAACGGTTACGTCGTCAACTGTCGATGAGGAAAGTTTGGCTCAATCGAATTTACGTAATGGAGATAAAAGATATTCTTTTGATAACATATATGACGAAGATATCCCATTGAACAGGTTTTTGGATTCGTCCGATATTGTTGGTAACGATATCTGTGTGACTATAAGGAAACGCGCTAACATGGGGTATGGAGTTGATTGCGATAAAAATGTCTCAATTTTAGAAACTTTGGATGTGGGTGATAACAAATTGTTCTTAAAGAACACTTGGAAATGGTTGACGTTAGCCAAAAAATCGTTGGATAAAGGTACAATGATAACAGAAGGCATTGACTTGGGATACCTTGGTGTTTTAGGTATTTGGAAAGGGGTCCAGGAATTAAATGGCCAGAAAAGAACATTTACAGGTGAACCAATATCAGAGGTCTGGATGTCACAGGCAGTAAAAAGTATTATTTCATCCAAAGGTAAGAAAACAGCAGGAATAAACATTCCTGGTGATAGTGATAAAAAGGCACAAAGAAAGTTATGTTTAGTTGTTTGCGGGTGGTACTTTACTGATACTGAATTTGAAGAGAAATTGCAAACTTTGATATCACTTGGTTGCTACGAGAAAGCGGCAGGTTGGGCAGTATTTCATGGTGACGTTCCAAAAGCTATTGAGATATTGTCACGCGCAAAATCAGAGAGATTAAGATTGATTGCTACTGCCGTCGCTGGCTATTTGGCTTACAAAAACTCACATGTGAATAGTCCTTGGAAAGACCAGTGCAGACGGATGGCACTGGAATTGGACGACCCCTATCTCCGAGCGATATTCGCGTTCATCGCCGATGACGATTGGTGGGATGTATTGGATGAGGCAGCGTTGTCATTAAGAGAAAGACTAGGTGTGGCTTTGTGTTTTCTTTCTGACAAGGACTTGGGAGTGTACTTGAATAGAATAGCTGATTCGGTGGTGGCTCGAGGAGAGCTAGAAGGGTTAATTTTGACTGGTATTACTCCACGAGGAATCGATTTGTTGCAAAGCTATGTGGACCGAACCACTGATGTTCAAACGGCGTCGTTGATTGCGTCATTCGCTTGTCCTAGATACTTTAATGATGCAAGAATTACTCATTGGACAGACTGTTACCGGTCATTGCTCAACAGCTGGGGATTTTTCAGCGTGAGAGCCAAGTTTGATGTCGCAAGAACAAAGTTATCGAAAACATTTTCAGGTCAAACAACCATCAGGGCATCCCCGAAACAAGTCTATCTACAATGTAATCGATGCAATAAGAACATTTCGAAAGTCAAATCAAACACAGCCAACAATCAAGCGCTATTGAAACAGCAGTTCAACAAATTGAATAATTTTAACACAAATGTGAAACTAACGGATATCATCAATGCGTGTCCCCATTGTGGCGCACCATTACCTAGGTGCTCGATTTGTTTGTTGTCCTTAGGTAGCGACTTGCCAGTAGAGCTAGAAGATCAATTGGACGGAGGGAACGGGACCAACGTTGCAGGAAGGATCGAGAATAGGTTCAAACAGTGGTTCAGCTTTTGTCTCACTTGCAACCACGGCTGTCATGCATATCATGCTGAAGAATGGTTCACCAAGCACTATATTTGCCCAGTTCCCGATTGCAATTGTAGATGCAACAGTAAATAATGTGTATGTTCTACAGAATTGTCAGTATAAAAATGTATGTGGCAATTATAAACTGTATAATTCTATGTAATAGATGTTGTTTCTACGTTATGAAAAATGTCCTAATTTTATTTGTTCGGTGAAGTTTGGTCATTCGTAAAAACATTTCTCTGCGGCGGTCTTTGTGGCACCTGCAAACAATTTTTCTGCCCTGACATGGTTAATACAATGGTATGCCATATAATGGTATGGAGAGAGAGGGGCGTAGCATGCCAGATTGGTGAACAACCAATCAATGGAGCGAATCAAGAGGTTGTGCAAACAGCCATTTTTTTTTTAAAAAAAAAGAAAAACCTATTACGTAATCGCATGCCGTAATTAGTAGAATCTGCGTCTGTCGTTCACACTGAAGCCAAAAAAAAAAAAAAAAAAAGAAACTCGTTTGATCCAAAAAAACAACAAAGAAAATTTTCCTTTTCCTGTTTTTTTGTAAATTAACTTTTTACAACACTCTCTGACTTTATTTTCCCTTTTCCTTTTTGTTTTTTTTTTCCTTTTGGTTGTCTGGTTGATATTGCCGTTCCACCTTCTTTTATATTTATCATCCGAATCAATCGAATCCAACGTCAGATCAATCGAGGACAAATCCACGTCAGTCTTAATCTACACGGTTCGCAATGTCACATCCGTCAAATCAAACGCCCGAGCAAGTTGTTGAGGAGATCAGACAAAAAATTCAAAAAGAGCGTAATATAATCCAAGGTTTCAACAATGTCAAAAAGAACACCACCAACCCCGAAGTCATCCAAAAATGTAAGTCGAAAATCATCGAATCGCAGTCAATGATCGATTACTACGAGCAAACCATGAACAAATTAACGAGACAAATGCAGAGATTAAACTCAAACGGCGCCTACAATGCGGCGAGCGTCGATGGTAGAAATTCGGTGATCTCAGAGTATAAGCCAAACTATTCTAACTTTGATTTGATCAAATACGAATGCCCTTCGCTTGGAAACAAGATCCAATACATGTTGCAATATTTGGAGTTCAAGCTTCAAGTGGAAAATAAATATTCAGAGGCTAACAAGAAGCTATCTCATCTTTATCTCATGGATGGTGACAGATCGTCAAGTAATGCTGCCGAAGGTGGTAAAGCAGAAAGTGACCAAAGAATCCATTTGTTGGAAAAGGCATTGAAGAAATACCAGAAATTCAGTATTAATGATCATGAATTTGACCGAGACTTTGAAATCATGGATGGTACAAAACACGCAAGAAAGCTTTTAACTGGTAGATTGATTGTGTCGGTGACTTGTATCAGAGACGTCGATCACATTGCCACGGCAGCTATGAAGAAACGTGAAACTATTGTTGTCGTCAAGATAGACGACTTGGAAAAGGCAAGAACAAAACCGTCAAAAAACGATAATTGGAATGAAGAAATGATCATAGATGTTGACAAGAGTCATGAAATTGAATTGTCCGTTATGGACAAACAAAATGGTGTTTATGTTCCCGTGGCAGTCAATTGGCTTTCGCTTTTTGACCTAGCAGAAGAGATCCGTAAGAAAAAAGTTGCCAAAGACCAAGGCTCAAGTGGCTGGTTGCCAGCCTCAAATTTCCCTCACAATGGAGGGTCGAGTGGGAATTTAGCTCCAATCGGTGGAAGTTATGGAGCAACATCTCCATTACCGCCTAACGATGACTTGTCACCATCCAGATCCCCAACTCAAGAAAATAAAGAAAGCAAGGTTCTGGTTAGCACGTGGTTGAGTTTAGAACCAGGTGGTCAAATGTTGGCTAATTTGAATTTTGAAAAATCACTCACTCAAGGTAAGCAATTCAGAGGTCCGCTTGGCCGTCATGGTGCAATTCGTCAAAAGAAGGAGGAAGTTTTTGAGAAGCATGGTCATCAATTTGTTCAAAAACAATTTTACAATATTATGTCTTGTGCTCTTTGTGGAGAATTCTTGCGTTACACGGGTTACCAATGTCAAGATTGTAAGTTCTTGTGTCACAAAAAATGTTACCAAAAAGTTGTCACCAAATGCATTTCCAAGTCTGGTTCCGATTATGATGCGGCTCAATTGAACCATCGTATTCCTCATAGGTTTGAACCAGTTACAAATCATGGTACCAAATGGTGTTGTCATTGTGGCTATCTTCTACCATGGGGTAAAAAGAATGTCAGAAAATGTTCAGAGTGTGGTGTTATGTGCCATGCACAATGTACCCATTTGGTTCCGGATTTCTGTGGTATGTCCTTACAGATGGCCAATGAAATTCTTGCTACTATAGAATCAACCAAGCACTCACCAAAGAAACCAGTTGTTCCAAGACAAAAATCCCAACCACAACTAGGTAAACAATTACCACCAAGACCATCCGCGGAAATTGAGAAAAAAGAATCGTTAGATTCGGGAGAAACCTTACGGAACGAAGAGTCATACAAGTCTTTGAGGCCAGCATCAATTGCTCATCCAGACTTGGATTATGTTTCGAAATTGCCTACGACAGTCCAAAATAAATACCAAGAGCCAGTAGAATTACCTGAGCAACATAAAGTGGCACCTTCGTCAAAGCGTCGTCCGCCAGTAGAAAGAGATCTCAGCTTTGATACGAGTTATGTCCAACAACCTCAGCAACAGCAGCAACAACATCATGAACATTACCACCACCATCAACACCATCAACCGCAACAATATAGTCAACAACAGCCTTATGACCAAAGACGTATTCTGTTGGATCAGAAACATGGTATACCTCCTGTAACTACAGAAAATTATCCTGAAGATATTCGACAACAACAACAAGTAGTTGAGGACGTTGAAATGGAAGATGTCAAAAATGATTTTAACGATTTTGATTATCATAATAGGCATACAGGGAATGAGATACTTTCGAATGTTCAAGAAGAGGACATGCGTAGCCCATTTGAAGATCAGGTTGAACCACATGTACCACAAACAGCGTTACATCAGCAACATATGCAAGTTCAACAGGCTCAAGAACAAGATATCAGTCACCACAGAACTCATTCAGGAGGTAAATCAGGCAAACAGAAGCGCCGCAAGAGAAAAGTTGGATTGGATGATTTCCAATTCTTGGCCGTGTTAGGGAAGGGTAATTTTGGTAAAGTCATGTTGGCTGAATCAAGACATACTGATAAATTATGTGCAATCAAAGTCTTGAAGAAAGATTTCATTGTTGAGAATGATGAAGCAGAAAGTGTAAAGTCCGAAAAGAGAGTATTCTTGACGGCAAATAGGGAAATGCATCCATTTTTGTTAAACTTGCATTGTTGTTTCCAAACGGAAAACAGAATATACTTTGTCATGGAGTATATTTCTGGTGGTGACTTGATGTGGCACATTCAAAAAAACAGATTCACTGCCAAGAGGGCTAAATACTACGCTTGTGAAGTTCTTTTGGGATTAAAATATTTCCATGATAATGGTATAGTGTATCGTGATTTGAAGTTGGATAATATATTGCTTACAACCAAAGGGCATATTAAAATTGGTGATTATGGGTTGTGTAAAGAGAACATGTGGCACAAAAGCACAACCTCGACTTTCTGCGGTACTCCAGAGTTTATGGCTCCTGAAATTGTGGCAGGCAAGCCGTACGACAGAAGTGTTGATTGGTGGGCATTTGGAGTTTTGTTGTTCCAAATGTTATTATGTCAGTCTCCGTTTAAAGGTGACGATGAGGACGATATTTTTAATGCCATTGAAAATGATGAAGTCAAATATCCAATCAATTTATCTCGACAAACAGTATTGGTATTGCAAGCATTGTTGACTAAAGACCCATCGCAACGTCTTGGAAGTGGTCCAAGGGATGCGGACGATATTATGGAACATCCTTACTTCCACGATATTAACTTTGATGACGTATTACATTGCCGTATACCCGCGCCTTATATCCCAGAAATTCAATCCGAACACGATTATTCTAACTTTGATCAAGAATTTACTTCGGAAACGCCAAGATTGACCCCAGTTGAAACCGTTCTTACATCTGAAATGCAAGAACAATTTAGAGGCTTCTCCCATATATCCGATACGGCACAGATATAATACAACAGGACATTACAAAAAGACGTGGTTTTCTACTTTATTAGTATTACTATTATTAAATTCAATTGTTTGTATTACTTGGTTTGGTGTTGATATGTATAGTACATATACATAGGTGAATAAAAATCAGTCTGTAATATAACCAAGTCATACTCTACTTACTGTAGAACTAGCAAACAATCAGAATCAAAAATCTTATCATGATATTATGCAGCATGAATCTTTTGCAAAGGACCTATTCTTTGACGAAGATTCCTTATCAATCGACCTTGATCTGATGTTATGTGTTGGGTTCCGGTTTCTTTGTGGTGTGGAAGACGTGGACGACAGTTTAGAATTTGAAGATCTTTGAATTGAATATTCTTGTTTCTCGTCTTTAATGTCCAAACCGGGACTATGATGAAGGTGTTGATGCTGCGGTTGGTGTTTTGGTGGCGGTTGTTCTGATATTTGTTTTTGCTCATTCGTATTCAACGTAGCGTCTACACCATCATTTTGAGGAGGTGGTAGTGGGAGATCCGACGTGATCGAATCATACGTCTTGTATAGCGCTAATGCGTTTGATCGCAGGATACTCTCGTCTTCTTCATCAGGTTTATTGTTCAATTTTTCCAATCTATCATTCTCTAATCGTATTTTCCCTGCCAAATTGGCTATTTTCTCAAAAGATTCCTGAACCGCAATTGATTCTTTTGCTGAACATTCATGGAATGCCACAGCGTTTATATTCTTGGCAAAATCGGCACCATCATAATACGATACTACGCGACTGGTTGATTCCACGTCAAGCTTGTTTCCTATAACACAAACCGGTGGGAGGTTGGATGTTCCTTTGATTTGTACAATGTCGGTGTAGTAGTCTTCCAAATCAATAAATGATTGCATGTCGTCAATGGAATATACCAAAATCAACGTATTGGCATTGAGAATATGTCTCTCCTGGTTCTGACTATACACGTCCCTGTTGTAACTGCTTTCAAATATTGAGATTTCTTGAGATTTACCCTTGGCTTCCGGTATTGTCACTCTTTGGGTATACAATACATCTTCTTCCTCAATTTCAGGTACGTATCTCTCATAGATGTAATGGATAATTAAGGTGGATTTTCCAACTCCATCCGTTCCAAGGAGACACACATCGTATCGTTTAGTCAAGGCTTGAATGCCGTCTCTAAATAAAACCATTTCTAATGAACGAAACAAAAAAAAGTTGTGTTGGTGAAACTAAGGACTGATTGAAAGTGGAACTTGCCGGAGTATCAGGGACTTTATAGAATAGGTTATATTGAAAGCAATATCCGGACTGTTAACCGGTAGGTTGAAATAAGAAAAAGCAAAGAGGATAATTTCGGGCAAATACGATAGAATCTAAGAAGAAACAGAAATAAAGAGATACAAAAAATTTATAAAAATTATCTTCTTGACACATACACGATAGAAAAGTAGAAAGGTGGTTCAGGGTTATGCAAAAACTGCCTTTATCTCTAACTGTGTGGAAAAATTGCAGGGAAGGATTTTTTTTCTTGGCCTTCTAGAAAACAACGGATTTATCCGCTATGCATTGTAACTTTTTCCATTACATTTGTTCTTTACCATGATGTGCAACGTTATTATAGTGCAATTTCATCTGACGAATGCAGATATCAACCCACAAGTTGGTTTAAACCAAGCAAAGAATTGACGAAATGGCCACACTAGAAAAGATGACCTCGGTATAGATGACATAGGTTTGAGTGACCTCGGTATAGGTGCATTAATGTGCTTGAAGAAAGTAGTACAGTTTTTTTTTTCTACTAATGCTATATTTGGCAAATGGTGTTAATTAGTTAAGGTTTGACGTATCCTTGCTTAAGTTTTTAGGAAAAAAAAGAATGGCGTTATTTTACTGGATTTGTGCATCCAAGCAGCATCTCGCCTGATACCACAAATCTAGACCAATGAAACAGACATTCTCAACGGATCCAAAGTACCGATAAGTGAGAGGGTGTATACTTATGTGACATCGTGTCCTCTTTCGTCATGGTTCACCAACCCCATACCAGTTCGTCGGACTTTCTTTTTTTCTATCGCTCCCCGTTCCTGTGAGTTTGGTTTTATTTTTAATGCAAGCAACAAAAGTAACATTTGCCCCTGTTACGTACTTTGCGGAGCGAATGCATGCTCAGGTACAATCAAAAATCTAGAGCTATCTGGATGGTATTGAACCTTCTGCAAGTTTGCTTTCTTTTTTTTTTTTTTTGGAACTACAGAAAATCACTCTATGTTGGCTTGGTTGAAAAGAAACGGACAACCATGCAATCGAATTGAACGTAGATTGTGTAAACTTAGAGGTACAGTCTTTTTACATTTGATTCGGACCAGTGCGACAAAATTATTCGTACTATTTTGTAAAAAAAAAGATCGTACTAAGGCGGTCAAATTTATTAGTACCAATGAGCACTGAAATCTTCATATTACGTGACCAAATAATTTCACACCGAAAATGTATGATATGTGGTACGAACAATTGTTGTCACGTGGTACGAACACAATTTATCTATTACTACAAATAAATTTGTCGCACAAGTACGAATAATCTTTCATTTGGTACAAACAGAAAATAAAAACACTGTATACTTTAATTCGTGTGGTTTTATATATTATGGGCTATACTATATTTCTTTATACCATTTACGTTTCTTAGTAGCTGGACCTTCATCTTCCGCTTCTTCTTCTTCTTCTTGTTCCTCGTCGTCATCTTCACCATCAAGATCGAAATCTTCGGCATCTTGGAAGACTGCTTCGTCTTCGTCGAAATCATCCGCATCTCTAAATACAGCCTCTTCATCGTCGTCTTCGTCGTCGTTCTCACCTCCTTCTGCTTCATCATCGTCTGAATCTAGATCTGACATAAAGTCACTCATGTCCAAATCATCCTCGAAACCATCGTCTAAATCACCATTCAAATCATCTTCAACGCCTGATTTAGTCAATGCTTCCCAGATCTCACCTTCTTCTGCCTCATCATCCTCATAGTCTTCCTTTCTCTCTTCATCTCCTTCTTTAGTTTCTTTCTTCGATCTAATCTTGTTTATCTTAGTAGTGAAGTATTGATGGAAGAATTTTTCATCTGGTTTGATGTCGTCAATCTTCTTGTTGAGCCAGTTTTCGGTATTTGCAGGAACACCAGTGTCCAATAAATTGGTAGATTTAACTAATAAAGATCCGGTATGAGCACCACCCAATGGTTGCATAATAGAAGACCCTTTGGCTTGTGGTTTTTGCTTGGCATTCTTATAAACGAAACGGTCCAAGAAATGAGATAATGTGTACAATCCCAAATCTGGTTTAGCTTGTTCTGATCCATCAATGAACGAAGATGCATAAATAGAAACTGTTGGATGATAGTGGTTCACAAATTGACTTATCTCCCATAATGATGACTTGTGGGCGTTAGCATACTTAGGATCACGTTTTCTTGGGTCGTAATCTTCTTCGGAAACCTTCTTTTGCTTTTCTTGTTGCTTGACCTTTTCGGCTAGTTCTTCTTCATCATTTTCTTCTTCCGGTCTGGATGCAATGTCAACTAACAAGTCAGAAATTTCAGGAATAGTTTTGGATATTTCCATCATTAAATATAACATACCAGAAACAGCACCGACATTTAACCAATGTGAACAAATTTGTAACATTCTCTTGACAAATGCTAATACTCTTGGTTTGTTGTTAATGTCATTCTTCAATGATTTGAATAACAAGTTTAAATAAATACCTTGCTTTGAAGAATTGGCCAATCTAGGGTCCAATAATGATTCATACAATGTTCTATAATATCTATCAGAATTCAAACCTTGTTCAGAAACAATATGATTAACAAGGACCAATGCTTGGATGGAGGTGTTGAAATTACTACTGTGAGTGATCTTAAACAAGGTGTCCAAATGATTTTGGAATACGTCATTAGGTAATTGAGAAAATGGGAAAGCACGATTCAAACCAGTAAGCAAAGCGGAAAATAATTTAGCATTCTTTTCTTCAACAATCTCTTGTTCTGATTTCTCTTCGACCTTGACTGATTTACCACCTTTCTTACCTTTTTTGAAGTTTTTACGGTTGTTTTTTCTTCCCTTTTGTGATTCTCCTATTGAATTGTCTTGCTTAGTTTCTTTGTTAAATCCATCGCTTTCAACCAAAGTCTTTTCGAATAATGCAAAATAGGTCTTGACCAATGAGTTGGCCAATTCGTGCTCTTTTCTTGTCAAAATAGTTTGGTTCAATGTAGTGACGCCGTAATATTTTGCGTGACCATCGTTATTACTTTGGAAAATCACATCTATGACTGCATCGGTGACAATTTGTTTCATGGCTGGATGATCTTGTTCCAATTGTAAAATTAAATATGACGCCTTGGCAGCGACCTTATTGTCGCTATCTCCCAATTTGTTGATGCCCAATTTCAATAAATTGACTTCTTGTTCTGGTTTGGCACTCAATAAGTCAAAAATGTGGTTGGTGACGGTCATTCTGACATGAACAATTGGGTCATGTGATAATTTTTCCAAAATCTGAATCAATTTAAAGTAAACTCCTTTCAAGTAATCTTCGAAATAGAAAATACCCAACTTCAAGTCAGTGTCTTCTTTGGTTAATGGTTGTTTATCAAAAGTAAACAATTTACGGTCTGGCAACAAACTATTAATCAATAAATCTTTCAATGCAGCAATTGACTGTAATGCGGCTGTTCTTGATTTCTTGTCACAGTATCCCAATAAAGTATCCATTGCTTTCATATTATGTAACGGCGCTTCTTGGATCAATAAGGTTAAGGCAGATATTTTATCGTTCAAAGTACCGTCAGATAAAATTTGCGACAAAAACTTCTTTTGGGAAGTGTTGGATGCAAATTCTTCCAAATAGGTTTTGTTGTCCCTTTCAATGGTAGCTTTGGCTCTGTCCAATAATCTTTCTCTTGCAAATCTATCTAATTTCATTGGAGTTTCAGAAGGAATTTCAACAATGTTGAACCAGTCGGTACGATTAGGAACAACTAATTTGGAACTCGATACTGAAGAAAGGTCTGTGACTTTATCTGGTTCTTCTTCTTTGGTTTTCTTGTCATTAACATCAACTTCTTTGAATAATAGTTTCTTTTCAGATTCTGGTTCGGATTCTGAGTCGGAGCCCGAGTCGTCAGATTCCTCTTCTTCCTCTTCTTCTTCAATGTCTTTGTCTTCTTGTTGTTCTATGTCGTCCATATCTTCCAGCTCGTCTTCGTCTTCTTCTTCTTCTTCTTCCTCTTCCTCATCTTCCCCTTGTTCAACTAATTCGGGCACTTCTTCATCTTCACTTACAATCATTGACTCACCATTACCCAAACCAATGCCTTCCATAAATTTACTCAAATCATTACTAAACGACTTATCCACTTTTGCATCGTCAACTTCAAACTCTTGTTCACTCTTTTCGTCATCACTTTCAATTCCTTCTAACAACTTCAAATCATCTTCAGTTGCACCTAAGGCTAATGCTTCACGACGTAAGATATCGTCTTCGTTGTTTTCTTCTTCTTCTTCTTCTTCTTCTTCTTCGTCTTCTTCTTCGTCTTCTTCTTCTTCACGGATGTGCTGCTTTTTTTCCTTTTTCAGAATCTTCTGGGTATCTTTCTTATCGACTTGTTTCTTCTTATCCTTTTTAACATTACCCTTCTTCTTGTCATTTTGTTGATTTAGTTTGCTGGATATTTTGTCCTTCAATGAGGACAAGTTTAAACTCATTGTGGCAGTTAGGTATGTAAAATGAATATCTTAGATGGATGCTAATGGTTTTCCTATAATTTTTTTTTTTTTCGTCCTGTTTATTGAAGGGATGAGCTCTGAAAAATTTCCTGTAAGGAAGGCATACGCGCACCAGAAATTATAACCTTCCGCTTTAAGTAGTCTATACCTTGGGAAAACTGATTTTCATAACCTGGAAGTTTTTTTCCGAAGAAGGCGATCCCCCACAGACGTTTTCTATTTCTCCGTTTTTTTAGCAATCATATAGAACAAAGGCTTCCAAGTAACTAGAATCAATAAGTCTCTCTTTATTACTATTTTGAATAGTCACATATCTATGCGTATGTAAGTTATTCAAAAATTTAATAACAAAACATAGATCAACTTGAGAAAAAGTTAAGTTACAATAAAAAAACGGTTTCGCCTAATTTTCCGGGGACAAAACCAAATGGGGGGAAAAAAAGACAATGGGGTGATGAAGCAATGCATTTCATCTCGGAATAACTCAAAGCTGCTCTTCGAGGATGAATCAACGAACTCCGGTTATATAAAATCCTCTGTTTTTTTTTTCTTTCAATCTGTATTTCTCATTCGATTTCCCACCTATTCATCATAAAGTACATTTTCTAGCTACATGACTCAACTCAAACCTATGCCTTGGGGCCAAGACGGAGATACAAAAACCACTTCTCCCAACAACACATCATATATTTTATCAAGGAAACCTTTAGGCGATGGATCCTATTCTGTTGCTTATGAGTGTAAAAATACATCTACAGGTAGGCACTATGCAGCCAAGAAATATAGCAAACGATTAATGTATGGTCATGAAACTATGTTGAAGAACGAATTTGAAATATTGAAACAAGTATCATTATCTCATCATCTTATCTTATCTTTGCTTGACTATTTTGAAACCGAGGAGAGTTTATATTTGATTACTGATCTAGCATATGGAGGTGATTTATGGAGTAAAGTCACCACCGCAGGAAAGCTCGAAGAAGATACAACCAAGAGAATAGTAAAGCAGTTGGTTGAGGCTGTCGAATTTTTACACTGTCATAACATTGTACATCATGATATCAAGGCGGAAAATATTTTCTTCCTTTCCAAAGATCATAAGAATATCTTGTTGGGTGATTTTGGATTAGCTAGATTGATGAAGCCAAATGAAGCGATGTATGAAGTTTCTGGAACTTTGAGTTATATGGCACCAGAGATGTTCGATCGCCAGACAGGGTACAGCTATCCAATTGATATCTGGGCCATTGGAGTTGTTGTTTATTTCATGCTTGGTGGATATATGCCCTTCGATTGTGATGATGATGACGAAACTAAAGATGCAATTATTACCAGAAAGTATTTGTTTGAGCCAGATGATTACTGGGTTGATCTTTCCTCAGATGCAAGGGATTTCATCTTGTCATGTTTGCAACTCGATCCAGTGAAAAGACCCACAGCGGAACAATTGCTCCATCACCCATTCGTGAAGGTTAAAACCAAAAGTTTCTTAAGACTTGCAAGCAGTGGCCAGCTCAAACGATCAGCAACCAATCTATCAGCATTGCAAAGAGAACAAATAACCAGTGTATTCGCTAAAGGTAATGGCGGATCTAAAGCTATATCACATTCAAGTTCATTCAACACCAGGTTAGAACGCGGGCGTCTCGAAGCATTGAACAAAGATTTTACCTTGCGGGGGGCGTATTGTCTGTCGCCTGAAACGGTGTCTCTTTTTACATCACCAATTAGTTCAGCTGCTATTTCGAGAGAAGGATCTGGTCATCATTTGTTTGATGATAATAGTAAGTACGATCCATCACATAAGAAGATGTTGTCATTGAACGTACCACGACAACCAGCGAACTTCCGTTTGTGAACTTTGGTAGAACAAAACAAGTCAACGCGGGCGACCGAAAAATTATAAGAAAATAGAAGAAAGTCTTGAGTGATAACGAGAAAAAAAAAAATATGTATTATGACTTTATTTTGTATACAGTAATTTTAGGACTTCCCCCATTTAATATACCCCATTTTCAAGATATGTCATATTCAGATCAAGTGACGTTCGATTTTACCTATAAACCTAGAGAGGAGACGGATTTTAAAGAAATATACCCGGATCTTGATGAACATGCTCAACTTCCCGTGTTTGTAATCGATAAAAATAACAACAATAATGGTGGTGATTCGGATAGTGATGAGATAATACAGATAACAAACAACAACAGGCATGATGTGAACCTTGCAGATCTCAAAGCGCCAGTTTTTAAACAAATAAGTTCCAGCAAACCAAACCCAAATCTACGATTCAATAGACAATTGTTAAACTATGGGTTCCAGAATCCCGCAGTAACATCAGCAGCACCCACTACCGGGCCTGCGACGAAGAGAGATGCAGCTGCAAATACTTACGTGAGGCCATTCCAACCTGTTTCCTTCAGAAACTCTACCCAATCGATAGAGAAACTAATCGAGATGAAGAAAAACCTAGTGGAATATGATATGGATGAGCAAGATTATTTATTCCTAAAAGATCGAAATAATAATCCCAAAAATGAGATTAAGATAACTCCAGAGGTGTTTGAAATCATGATCACATCGTTGGACAACCAATGGGATCATTTGGAATATCGAATGAATTCCGTTATTTCCAATAGTGGGGGGGCTACAAGTATATATGACCTATCCAACAACAATTCTTCCAAGTTGTTAACTATGGGACACAACAATGCCAAATACGGTAATGATGATGGGATAGTGCCAGGTTCTATATATGACCAGAGATGTGCGATCTGTAATGATAGCGATTGTGATAATGCCAATGCAATAGTTTTTTGTGACGGTTGCGATATTGCTGTCCACCAAGAATGCTACGGTGTTGCTTTCATCCCTGAAGGTCAGTGGCTATGCCGGAAATGTATGATTAATAAAAACAGATCCACGCAGTGTGTGTTTTGCCCAAGTACGACTGGTGCGTTTAAACAATTGGACAATAGTCTTTGGAGTCATGTCATATGCGCAATGTGGATCAATGAATTGTATTTTGCCAACCCAATCTACATGGAACCTATTGAAGGGATTGACAGTATTCCTAAGAGTCGATGGAAGTTGACATGCTACATATGTAAACAGAGAATCGGGGCCTGTATTCAATGTTCAAACAGAAATTGTTTCCAAGCGTATCATGTGACGTGTGGTAAGAGAGCAGGGTTATATATGAATATGACTCAAGGGGTCAAAGGAGCAATTGGTAATAAGTTGACGTTGAAGACATATTGTGAGAAGCACAGCCCTGAACGTGATGAATATCATGAAGGCACAATTCTTAAAGGTATTGAAAGAACTAGACGATACTATAGAGATACCAAATTGTTGAATGAACAAAATGCAAGGTTGAGTAAAGTTAGAAAAACTGCCAATAAGTTGAATATATTTAAATGGAATACTGAGTCAAACACGCCGATTGCTCCCAAATTGTTCAGTGATGTATTAGTGGGGATCTTGTATCGCTTGAAAGTTGAGAACCAGATTAGCTTGCCCGAAGAATCAACTAATCAGGTATTGCATTTGAATGTGCTACCTAACAGGAGTAAGCTAAAAATAGATCGAGATTTGAGATCGATTGCGGACGAAATGTGTCGCTATTGGTGTTTGAAGAGGGAGCTGAAACGAGGGGCGCCATTGATCAGAAAGAATAATAATTTAATTGCGACAAGTTCGATTTTGTATGATTCTAATTCCTTGAAATCCGGTGGGGGCTACGATCCAAAGACAAAATTGAAGTTTGCTGAAATGTTGATAAATGATATTGACCGTTTGACAAACATGAGTCTGGAATTGTTGGAACGTCAGGAGTTGAATGGCGAAGTTGACCAATTGAGTTTGGAAGCTGCGGATGCGGTCTATTTCCCATTAAAGAAGTCATTTGAGGCGGTGTTGACTAGATTGAATAACAAGTATGATGCTCAAGAAACATTGCAAAGTTGCAGACCAAAGTCAGCGTCCTCGTCGGCAACTTATTCACTCCATGACATCAAGATGAAGAATTTCCAATACGGATACAGGTCAGTCGACGAATTGGTTCTAGATTTGAACAATCTACAAGAACAAATGTATGGAGAGAATAAGCCAAGTTCGCAATTATATAAGAAGATGAAGAATTGGATGAACGAGTTTCGAAGCAAAGATTTGCCATCGTTGAAACTGTTTGAATTACAAATGAGAAATGGTCGCATGAACGATTGTGATGGGTATCCCAAATTGCGACACTGTGGACTAAATACCAACTTGGAACCCTTTGATTACCGTCTACTATTGAAAGAGAATGATCTAAGTGAACTCGATGACGATGATGGGGATGAGATTGAGTCACCTGAGAATCGAGCAATATTTGAGAAATTCTTGAATGGAAAAGCATAAGGGGTCATGCCTGCGTATACGAACAACAGGGATAGAGAAATTGCTATTCAAGGGTTTTGTTCGTGGTGTGAGATAAACATAGGAGCAGACTTGTGTCTGGAATTGCAATTATTACGTGAAATTTCAAGCTACAAGACTTAGCGGATAAGGAAAAAAGAAAAAATAGGTGTAGAAAATGTCAGTTGTTATGTAGTTTTTACATAGTAGTAGATTGAGCAATGGATAAAGTATTGAAGGGTTGTCTTTTTTTTTTTTTTTTTAAGAGACACAAGTTTGGGGTTTATGGCGGTCGTCCACATGATGCAGGAATGGATATTCCCGCGTTGTTTCGTGGAGGAGACCTACGCAACTACGTTTTTTTTTTCTTGTTCTGCAGATCTCTCTGCGTTGTTGAAGAGGAAGGTGGTAACAAAGATAGGGGAAGGGGGGAACTACAAGTCAAGTGAAACAACATGTTGCATGCTGACATTAAAAGTATAAAAATAGACAATTATCACCAGATGAGTTCCGTTAGATGTCTCTGGGACGAAGAAGATTAGGTTTATTAGTATTTCCTACTCTTGCTCTCGGTTCGGGGAATCTCAGAAAAAAAAAATACGGAAGAAAATTTTTCCGTCGTTCTATGGTTAGTTGTTTTTACGAGTTTACTAAGTTTCTCCATAAGTTGCCCATAAGTTCTGCATCTAGACTGTGTTCTATGATGTCGCAATCACCACAGTTTAGTTAGTAATGTCATTTAGGTGAAATTGTATTTAGAAAATACATTCTGGTGAAATTAGAGCCAAACTGGGAAAAAAATAATAATTTGTCTCATAACTATTCCAATAATAAAACTTAGATCAAGCATTAAGCTATCTGGTATTTGTCTATTTTCTAATATTTATTTTTTTAACTTCCATTTTAACCATTTTCAATTAAGTTTCATGAGGGTATTTGGGCACGTTTCGGAGTTTACAAATTGTAAGAAGAAAACATCAAAGAAAGCGTGTGGGATAAACCAGTGATAGAAACCTATTAGTCCATACATGTCTGAACCCCCCAAGACAAAAAAAAAACGAGACTAGACAATGCATGAGGCATTTCACTGTGAAACGCATAATCAGCCACGGTAATGAATGCTTCGATTTCTTTGGTTTACGCTGACTGTTCTACAGATATTTTATTCCACAGAACGATTACAAACAGGGAACCTAAAAAAAAAATAGATAGGTTCCGTAGCAATTTCATGTTATTATATTTACATGCACCAGTTTTTGCAATACCTCCAGCAGCAGCATTAGTTTCTGCAATGAAGAAAAAGTTAGTTTGCTCCACTAGCCTAAAGTGACCTCTCGCCTCGGACGTCGGTTCTATGGTCGTCTAGAAGAAAATCATGTTGTCATCACCATATCAACAACATCATCACTATGAGCATCACCACCACTCCATTGTTTATTTGTTAGGGCAATTAACTAAAAATCAATAAAAACCGTTCTCTCTGTAGATTACAGCTGCTTTTACTGGAAATGTTCATAATTTGCGTTACTGTTTCAGCCTATCATTTTTTACCTAATTTAAAGGACAAAAAACTGAACCAGGACTAGCCACAAAAATAAAGCGACAATTGATCGGCGACTGCAACAAAGGAAGACATCCAGGAAAACAACTAAGGTGGTGGTAATTATACATTGTTTCATTACACAATAGTAAAAGAGGAAAAAAGAGAAAGGTTACGCATGAAGATATATTTGACAAAGAAGTGATACAACCAAACTATACTAACCAACCCATCAACGTTACATCATTTATTGGTTATGCAAGTTTTGTGTGGCTTTGGTTTTTTGCATCTTGGACAAGTAGGTTGCCGCCTTCGGGAAAAAAAAAGCGATGAATACATGTTCATAGGGGACTTGTGCTTATAGAACTTTGGTTCCTACTTGATATCTGAATTAACAGAAATCATTTAAATGGCCGCCTAAGCCATTAAAAGTCAATTTAGATGAGGCTGAGATATTCTTGTAAAGAAAACGTTTACTTGAGAGTTTAGGTTTCTTAAGGGGGTGCGGAACAAAAGAATGGAGAGAAGGGGGTGGTGTCACAGGAATACAGACAAGACTTACAATAAAAAAAAACCCTGTTAAAGTTTATTGCAAATCAAAAATTGCAAATCCCTTTTATCTGTCACCAACCTACTTTTTTGCATTGTTCTTTCTTCTTGGTGATATGCAATCCGGTTTAAATGCAAACAAACAAAGAGGATATTATATTCTCCAATCAACACTTGAACAATGTTGAAGTGAGCGTTAGGTTAGACAATCGGGTTTCATGAGCCAACAGAAAACGTAGTGAACAAATTCAAGTGAATTTCAGAGCTATGCGTACCTTGTACCTCGTGCTCAGAAAATTGACATTGTTTGTTGTAAGACAGTTGCGTTTTGGTATTGTGGATGTACGCTTGGCCTTGTGGCTTAGACATAATTGGAACAAAACGAAACGAAGCTCAAATTTCATATTTGCATCTAATTCTGGTCATGGATTTCTAGCTTGATGAGACATGCACCTTCTATTCTCTAAACTCCTTACAGTGCATATATAATAGCTAGAACCAACAAAAAAATAGCCAATATCTCACTCTCCTCACCATTGGAATAAACTCAAGGACATGCTTTTGTAATTTCTTTGAAACTCTTTATTGATGCAGAGGATACTTCACCATTGTCATGACGGATATGCATGCTCTTTGATGACGGAAGAAAAACGTATGTAGACTTTTAGGCAAATGAACTGTAACATAAATAGATTTTGTTATTTGTGTCACTATATGGAAAAATATGATGAAACTACGACAATATGAAACTCCGGTAAATAAAAAATATCGAGAAGATGTCCATTCTCAAGTGGTTGCCTTCTTCTTTTATTTTTTGAACGTTTAATCAACCGTTTCAAGTTTTTGGCTTATAGCAGGATAGCCACCCCGTGGATCAGGGGAAAGAAAGCAGTTCAAATAAGAGCTCCTTTATATAAAAAGGAACTGATCTAACCATAGATATTTTTGTCTGTATTTACTAATCCAGACTAAAATAAATAAACTAAAAAAAAATGGGATTTACGGTTGCACAAAAGATGCACGTGATAGCGTGCATATGTTTTTTTTTTCTCTCTCTTGATTTTTTCGCAGACTGTCGTATATATTGATTCTATATTTGATATAGTTGTTTTGTGTAATGTATTTTGTTCTTCAAGTATAACCTCTTGTTCTTGTAATGCTTACACAAACCAAATACTCTCGAACACATAACTAAATCGCCAAAAATAATAATCAATAATACTAACTGTTGTTGTAAACTGAACTTAACTTGACCGCCTCACACCCCCCCACTCTCGCAAGAACCTAGCCTACCCATCTGTGAACCCTAAGTTCCATTAAAGTTATGAGCTTTACATTCCCGTTCATTCTTTGTATCCCACGTGAAAATTCGACGACCGTGTCTGCTAAAGCTGATTGTAGGTGGGTTTTGAATCAAGCTCATTGTCATTGGTGTTCGTTGTGTCTGGCTCTTACAGTCTCACAGTAAAATGAATGTTTTAAATGAACATCATCATAATGAACATCAATTATAAATATTACATCTGAATGTTACAGCAAGAGACAAAATAAAAGATAAGGCGGATAAAATTTCAATCTGTGACAAATGGGATACAAAGTGTTTTTCGAATGACTAACAATTAGTGTTTGTTGCAATAATCCATTCTTCTATTATTTGTTGTCGAGCGTTTTTGTGAGGACTATTTTAACCTAATCTTTATAACTTGAATTTCTCCTATCTTTTTTTATATAATGAAGTGCAATAATAACCGCGACAAACCCAACAGTAAGGTTTCAACCTGCGAAAGCGAAGCAACCAATTTGAAGCCTGGTAGATTAAAGAATATGCAAATTTTTACATTGCAAACACAATAGAAGCAGAGAACGATAAATTGGCAAATTAAGCTACAGTACAGAAGTAACGAGGGTAAAAGCACAAAACCAATTGAGTTATTATAACCTGCTATACGTATATCCCTCAGTTGTTAACTCTGTTGAAATATTTATCTTTACCTCTAATTTGATCTTGATTACTTTTGGGTAATACATTCAGGATCACGAGCATCGGGCAAACACGATCGAGATATTGAAATAACGAATGGAACCAGTACACATTTTACGGTGTATTGGAGGATTGGTTGGTTATGATACAGGTTTCATTTTTATGTTTATTGTTTCGCTTTGCGTTTTCTCATTTTCATCATTTGATTGTCGTAGCTAAGGATAATCAGAAGTGGACCACGATGAGGGTGATGTTGTGGTTCTTTGGTGTTCTGACTCTTCGGAGAAAACATTGTCCACTAAAAACAAGAATGTTTGTGCTGGCTTATCTTGATCCTTTGCTCTGGGTATTTTCGGGATGGTTTTGTTCACTTCGCCTTGAAGAAAAAATCGAGTTCTTCAATATGTGTGGTTTTGCACAACGCAATCGGCACAAAGTATCCTTAAATCTGAATATTGCTTCAGCGAGACAGAGCATTGAAAGGAGGGTGAAGGAAGGCGATGGATTGATGAATTACTCCATCGATTGACAACATGTGTTAATTACTGCATTTCCTTTCTGGAGATAGTGGACATAACCATGTACGAGGTTTGTCACACAGTAATGATGATGTAGTTGGACATTAGCCTGGAACTTAGTGTGGATGTTGCAAATTTTCTCAGACACAACAATACTCATCAATTGGATGTCACAAAGCCAAACCAAAAATTTTTTTTTAAAAAAAAGCAGAAGAACAACTAAAATCTTAGACTGAAATGGAATGAGTCTAACGACCATTTTGTGGTTGGGGATTTAAGAAATAGAAGGTCACGAACGGAGCTGCAACACAAGGGTTAAAGAACGAAGAACCAAACAAGGAGAAAACCAAACCTAAAAAACGCTGACTGCTGGAATAAAAGTTTTCCCTCTTTACTTCTCTGTCCTGTGTTAATTATTTTTGGAAGGGATTTGAAACCCCGCCGAAGAAAGACAAATTTTTATTCGTACTACTGACATGAGACAAGAAAAGATTAAGGGTTCGTATTATATAGCAAGCGTTGGTATCAACCGCACCTTCTCTCCCTCTCTTCCCTTAGTGACATTAGTATTTCTCTCATTAACCTTCCCCCCTCTCTCCTTTCAATGCTGATTGCTATTTTAAAGAGATAAACAGCTGAAGTGCAACAAATCAAGAAAGAACAAAAAAAATCCCTCGTAACCCTTAATTGACGAGGTGAGCATATACTTCTGTCTGGTACTATATTTATCTCACCACAACTCCACCCTAACCAACCTAATCCTTACAAAACCAGCGTGAACTCAAATTGTACCACTTTCTGTTTTGTGTAACTGTCGGAAACAAAAAATGTTTCATTTTTTTCTGACAGCATATTTTTTGGTAATCACACGTCAGACAAAAAAGGCTCCCTTTTTTTGAATTCTTTTCTCTGTCTTTTTTCGGACCCTGTCCACGACCCTCTTTCCTTTTCGGTATTAAGGAACCAACAGAAAAAGGTACCAAAGGCTAATAGAGCCTTCTGGAATTGCTGCCCCTGTATTATACGCCTACGTACACCATCACATCACCAACTCACAAAAAATCCACCACTAAAAACGATTCCCAATCGTATGTAACGGTACCATCCTCCTTATGATATGCCAATGGCTGCTTAGGTTGTTCTGGGCATGCCTCTAGGAAAAGCGTGTAATTTAGACAGACAGGCTGTTCATCTGCAAATCAAATGCGTGTCTAGCGTTTACTTGTTCAAGTGCACAAAACCTGGTAATCCCTTTTGCAGAACACGTCCTTCCTCTTAGCAATCTGTTTGATGGGCAAAATCCGTCTCTCCCTTTTTTTTGTAACTTTCTCTCATTGCATGAGTGAGGTTTGTAGTTTTAGCCTACATAATTCCTGTAACCGGTTGGGTTTTAGTGAGCCTTTAGCTTCATGAACTAAAAAAAAAAAAAAAAAAAAATTTGCATGAAAGATATCAATCGTACATATTGGAAGAATTGATTTTTTTATTATTAACACCACCAGAGGATTTCCTGAAAGAGTGAACCACCCCCAAAAAAAGTATATAAATACATGGGTATTCTTTTTGCAATTCAATTTGTTTGGTTTTTTTGTTTTAGTTCTAGTTCTACATCTAGTTTCGTCAGTTGTTTATACTTCCTCCTTGTTATTTTGAAATTAACAGACGCTTTCTATATTGAACGCTATACATCCACATATCAACTTCTAACTTGGTTCCTAATCAACATTCCCGTCATCCACCTCATCAACTATCCTTCACATACCAGATTTTTACAAGATACATCATTACTTGTAAATCCCCACCTACCTTGTATTTTTTTCTTTTCGTGGTTCTAGACGCCGTGTTTTCTATATCCCAGCTCCACCGATTTGGTTTCATATAACATACTCGTTGTTATCACATTCCTTCTATATTCCCTTAAATATTCATTTAAATCCAGGTAGCTGAAATTACCACTCCATTTTTGTACTATGATATCTCAAGCCACCCCTGCTTCCACTCCAATGAGAAACCCTTCCAAAAATCAACAGCAAAACAAGAAACTCCCACTCATCGTCGATGTTGCCATTGATACCAATGGTAAACAACTTTACCAAGTGCATGAATCTTCTAAGTTGGTTAGAAAGGAAATGCCCAGATCAACCAATTTTGCAATTAATAATGAACTTACTGATCATGATGCTAGTTATTTCCTTAGCCAACAACAACAGCAACAGCAACATGCTGCTTCTGGCGATGATAGAGCAACTCCAGTTAGAAAAGTCTTGGGCACTTTGTCTCCTTCGAGTCTTAATCAGAAGAGAACACCTGATGATATCCAACACCATCATCATCATCATGATGACGATAACGACAGTGATGATGACGACAGTGACGACAAACATACCAATGGCATGATGGCCAATCAACATATGTATGGTAATGCCATGGGCGAAAATTACAATGCTGGCAATGACATCAACAATAACAACTATGCACATGATTTACAACACATACCGACAGGTGCTTACTCGCGCGTCCAAGATAATGATATTTGGTCGGATGACGTCGAACAAGCTTTCGAAGAAGTCTTGAGACTCATCCCAAAGAATGGATTAAACAAGATCAAGATTGCTGGTAGATCGTGTGGTAGAAATGAATTGATTTCCGATTATATCTTTACCAAGACTGGCAAGTACAGAACTAGAAAACAGGTGTCATCTCATATACAAGTCATAAAAAACTTGGGTCAAAAAGTTGAGGTCATTCAATTGATTAATGATGGTCCAATGTTTGCCAGCCATGAAGAACAAATTCAATCTGCTAAAAAATTCGAAGAAATCTTTTCGAAGATTAACTTGAACAAGTCATTGGGCTTTAGTGATTCCGTAAAGAGAAAATCATCTAACGATGGTTCGTTCGCTATGCACTTGCCAGCTACCAAGAGAATCAGAAGAAAGAACTCAGGCAATCCTTTAAACAAAATCAAGTTCAGTAACTTTTTTATGTCGGTCAATGACCAATACTCCATGAACCCAATAGTTTTAACTATCCAACAGAACAACAATGATGTCAAGAGCTTGAAGTTAAAAGACAATGCTAATATTTCCAATAGATTTCCTGGCTTGAACGATTTCAAGAACTGCTCTCATATCCCAATTATTCATAATATGGTCAAGGTCTTGTTGCCACAGTTGCCTGCCACATATAACATTGACTCTGGTTTCAACTCTAGCTATGCCTTGAAGTATGAGCAACCAGGTAACATCACTCCAACTCATGCTAGTATTGTCTCCACATCCAACACCTATAGTTCGTTCACATGTATTTATTCCTATGGTAAAGAAGTTTTGAAGTTTGATGAAGATGGTATCAAATTAAACCAAGATCGCGATTTCTTGACCAGATTCTGGAAATTTTTCTTTGGAACCTTGGTTAACAAGAATGAAACAGATATTAATGTTGCCTTTAAGGGGATCACCGTCAAGCAAATCATCTATGAAGCCAGTCCAAACAGTGTAAAACAGGAAGATGATGCCAGCAAAGTTTGTAAACTGAAGGTTAAATTGGTTTTGCTTTGGGAATTTGCCAAAGTTAATGAATGCAAAGATGCCTTAACCACAACTACAAAGATTGTCTTGCCACCAAGAATACTGTCGTCTAGTGCTGATGTTACCCAACAGGTTTTCGAATATTCCCAACCTGCCATTAATTCCATTGAAGCTAGTAGCTCGTCTTCTTCCACCACTGCTCCATCGACAGGCATGGACTTGAGTAATCATAATATAAGTGCTGCTACTAATGCTACTATGGCCTATTCTACTACTAATGGATTCCATTCAGCTCCTACATCTGCTGTTGGGGAGATTATTCCACAACCTGTGTTCAAACCTCAAGTGAAATTACAAAAGAAGTTTCAATCTTTGCAACATTTACAACCACATCATATGGCTGGGATGTCCGTTCCTGGTCAACAGTTTCCTGTCAGGAATGGCTACGCCGGTACTCCCCAACCTTCAAATGTTTCATCGTCACCATATGCACAATATTCTATGCCTCCTCCTCCACCTCCACCTGCGCAGATCTACGGTACTTCGTATACACATCATAGCAACGTGGATCTTATGATGATTTCTTCTGTTCAAGCTGCAAATAATGCCAATGGAGGAATTACTACTACTGGTGATACCACAAATGGTGCTGATTACCAAATGGGTGGCCCCATTGGATATACTGAAGGGTTTGCTAGCGAATTTTAAAGATGTTGTTTAATTTAAAGCGGAGAGAGAAAAAGAGATTTGGCTAATTGTTGTTATCATTATCATTTTTTTGCATTATTAATCGTTTTTTTTTAAAAATTATTGTCGTTGTTTTCATCCTATTTTTCTTGCATGTTTTCCTGTTTGTCTTTAGAAAGGGAATTTATCAAAAGATATTAATCGTTGATGGCTTGTTCAACTGTTTTTTTTAATTAGTTTTCAGTTCTTATCGTTTTTATTTAGTTTGTGTTTTGTGAGTTTAGTTGTTTCAGTTCTTGAGTGATAATCTTAGTTTATTTTTTTTTTAATGAAGAATAGAACATTTTCGCTTTTTTGCCATATAATTTCTTAGTGATTTTTACAATTACAAGAGACTCAATTTCGTTTTATGATATTATAAATTTACACATTAGTATGTTGTTTTTGTGGTTAGCATATTTGCTTTGCCCATCATGACGTTGTATGTCCGTTTGATTGTAAGACAATAAATTCATTGTAAATCGTGGGTTTCATTCCTTGCTGTTCGTTGTTTCGACGTTTTATTGTGTCACGGAAAAATTTTTTTTAATGGTCCTCCATGGCTCTCTTTGCATAAAAAACAGCGAATGAATTCATTCTTTCTTTCCTTCATTCTTGGTCCATTTTGTTTCAAATTGGTATTCTGCTCCGAGTGAAAAGTTGCTCCCGAATTGGAAAATCCAACAAAATAAAAATAAAAAAACTGATGTATGGTAATTGGCCCTGATTTGCAGCTCCGTATGCGTGGCTTTACTGCCTGACTTCTCCCCCATTCTTTCTTCTTATCTACATGTCGCCTGTACGTTTGAGGCGGGTTGGGCTGTGCTCTGGTTGGATTTATAATTTCTGAAATTTTGGGTGCAGTATGAAATTGCAAAATTGTTAAATAATAAAATAAGCAAAGCAATTACCATAAAAGTATTAGAATCATTAACAAGTAGGTAGAAACACACAAAAGCAGTGAAGTCCTCGCCTACTTTCGTGGTGACAATGAATCAGGGCGTAAGTTGCGAAGTACATGCCCATTACAATTAGTGATAGCAAAAGTACTTATAAAATATTTTCCTTTCAAGCACATCATCACCTCGAAGAGTAGCCACGAATTGATTTCTCGTCTGCAACCACCTCCTCAAAAAATCATGTTCACCTTATGCATATATTCTTAATGGGTTAAGAATACTCCAAAAAAAAACAAAGAGCCACAAAGCTGCAAACTTGGTGGTACAAAATAAAGAGGGTATTAGGAGGTACAAAACTTTGAATATTTTTTTTTTTCTTTCTCTTCATTTGATTTTTTCAGATCCTTTGATATTTTTCCATTTTAATATATTCCAAGTTACTTCTGTTACATTCCTTCGGTGAAACACAACACAGGGGGAAGAGAAAGATTGTTTCGAAAGGAACTTAGTTACCCGTGGAAGGATTGGCGTTTTTTCTTTCCCAGATCTGCCCCCTAATGTATGTTAAAGGACGAACAAGGAAGTTTCAAAGTAATGACGGAAGAACTAAAAAAAAAAAACTGGAAATACAGGTGAATTGTAAAAATTACAACAGGGGAATAGTGATAAAATAAAAGAGTGGCTTCAAAACTCCATTAATTGTGATGGTACTGTTCATCATCATCTTCTTCTCCCCTTCTCCTCGCCCTTCGACTTCTTCCCCTACTGATACTTTCTTTTTGTAATCAAAACGCACAAAGGGCGGTTGTCTTGAATTCATTGCTCGTCAAGTGAATTCTACAGCTTTTTTTTTTCCATTTCTTCAATTACATTTACGAGGTATACAAAACGGATAATGGAAAATGGAAAAATTTCCTTGGCCCAATTTAATCGTCTTGAATTACGTTGCGCTATGAGCTGTTACCAAAAAAACAAAAACCCCTCGTAGTTTCTTTGTTGGAAATTCCATCTATTTCCGTCTGAATAAAATATTCTGCCTCCGTGATTATAATCCTCGCTTTGTTTGCTCTCCATTCTGTTTCATTGATTGTTCCTTTGCAATTTCACTGAGTTCCTCCCTGGTTGTTTAGAAGACCCTGTGAATTGACTTTGTTTTAAATTGTTACTTAGGCGAGAACGCACCGTATATTTTTAGAAGAGTGGAGACTGAGTTTTTGCCAATTTGAAACCTGGATTGAATGTCAGATTGAAAGCAATACTGGATTTATCTAAAAGCCCCAGTTGATACTGATGTGGAAACTAAAAACTATGCTTTTTCCTTCAGAATTCCGGTTAAAATTCCCTCTTTGTCCGCTTTCTACGTAATTATTTTACAGTCTTTTTTTTATTACTTAAACTAAAGTGCGAACTATGCGTGTCAAAATCAATTGTACAGAAAACCATTATAATTGTTTGTGTCTATGTACAAACAATTTTGTCCATGTTAGTTTGAACAATTAGGTCAATTGGTTCATAAAAACAAAGAAAACACTGTATATTCTTTCTTTTTATTTTGCTCTAAATAACGTTCAGGACCGTGCTAACCCCTACAATTGATCCTCCCCCCACCCCGTTCATAATTCTGTATCCTTGTTACGTCGCTTTTAAAAATAGATTTGTTTTTTTGAACAAAGGATGAGGCAATTGTAAATAAATTCACTCAATCGTTGGAGAAGTGGACCGACAATTAGAACAATTCGTTACGAGTTGGCAGTATTGCGCATAAAAAAAAGGAGACCATTACTGATACATAGTCGGCAGGTGTAGCCATTATTTGAAGTTTTCTATTGTTTTGTACCTGTTTTAGGTCGTATGTGCCTTCAAGCCTCAAATAATTGTTTCTGTGATACCTTTGTTTTTGTGAGGGGTGCATTAACGTATGCCCGCTTATACGTTACACAAGAACAAGGGTGTTTTGTTTGTGTGCACTGTAACAAAATTTTAAATTTTGCAGCAATTTAAGCAAACAAACATAACGCGGACATTTTTTTCTTCTCATAAACAGAATAAATGTACTAGTTTTACATACCACACGTCGAATTAATATTTCTTTATTCATTTTTTTGCAGCTTTTAGCCAATGTGTGGATCATTGAAAGCAATCATTCGCCATCTTTTTTTCGTGCTTTATCTGTTGTCCCCCAATTCCGCAAATGTACCAGGCATCCTAACGTTATCTTGTAAATCATCTGATTTTTTTGACGATCTCCCCCAATTAACGTAAGAATTCACCCAAATACAATAACATGATCACCACCACCGTCATCATTGACATCTTCTTGGACATCATCATTGACATTTTCAAGCTCAACGATACACCTGAAACAGAAAGAGAAATATGTCCTACACAAAGCTATCGGAAAAATTCAGGTTTCCCCAGTAACAAGAAGAATGAAACCGGATTAAACTGATAAATCATGTTATCCTTACACATTCCAAATAAAGAATAGGTTGAACTAGTAAAGAAGCATAATCAAAACACAAGTCTCTATACTCATCACTTCCTGGTTACTGTTGCAATATACAATATATTATAATTCACTTTCTATTTTTGTCCTAGTTTCATAACCTTGACCATAACAAGCAAATGTAACATAGAACAAAACAGTTCCCAATGTAATTTGTGTTTTGAATGACAAACGGAATACCTGTGCACGTGCACAGCTGTAAATTTTTTCACAAACACTTTAGTATTGTTGTGGTTAGAAGTCACGCTCTCTCTTTCTGTTTTTCACAATTAGATTAAAAAAGGTTACTTGTTCTAGTTACAATGGTTGCAGCTTGATGTCTCGTGTAGCTAATTGGCAATTGGGAGGATCATTTTGACTATGGTTTCACAATAATAGAATTCTCTATATATGTTCACTGATGTATTTTGTAAAAATCAATTTTGTTGAGTTTTACATTGTGTTTATGTTTTTCCTGCAACCCACATTATGTTATTCGTGTAAAGTGATCAAAAAATTGTAACTATGATTATGTCTAACATTCTCGTCTGGCTTTGGTAGTGTAGGAAAGTGTGACACGACCCATTTATCAAGGTAAATCAGTCTTAATATAGTCAAATGTTGTTAGTGTTGGTCCTTTCATTTAGTTTTTGTTAGTCCACTGTAACTTTGTACTTTTTGGAATAGTGGTGGAAATTTAGTTCCGACTATCTAGATGCAGAACAATTATTAGCCAATGGTCAATGACGTACAATCCAAAAAATATGTTTTTGTGTGTATTAATTCAAGGGTTGTTAAACGTAATTTATAACCTATCTTTTTTCGTTACTTGTTCTAGGGTTCGTGTAGGTTCATTCATTCATTCATTCCTTCATTCGGCTACCTGGGTTTGTCCCCCGGGGAGGCTTTCAAAGCCCTTCTCGCACATTCGTTTGGTCATATTTCCTGCAATTCGTTTTAAAAAATTTATCACGTGTTCATAGATACAAATACAGATAAAATTTGATAAACCAGGCATAAAAAATAGCGATAATTTGCGTTTCATTATTCGTGTTGAATTGTATAACACAGTAATTCCATTGTTACTTATAGTTCTAAATTGTTTTTTGTGTTTAGATTTCGAAACAAAATAATTGTTTAGTAAAAGTCGTATTTATAAAACAACTTCCAACTAGTGTAGCTTGTGAAGTATACTCCTTAACTAGTCGTTCCTCTCAAGAAGGCTGGGTCGTTCAATTGTAGAAGCAATAAATCAAATGGTGTATCGTGGAGGTGTAAAAATTCTTCTATTCCCAAAACAATAGCTATATGGCCTACTCTTGTTCGGCGTGGTGGTCCTCCTATCCATGCATACTTACCCAACCAGTCAATCAAAAGTACGTTTGCAAAGACGTTACTTTATGCCCGTCACGTGCACTGTAACTCACACAAAGATGGTCATGCTCAGAATGTAATCATTACATAATACAAGAACTTGATTACCTTTCTTTCTGCAATTTCCTTCTTTTGGGGAATTTGTGTCAGTTCCATCGACAGAACAAGTATGGTTTGGTTTTTTCCATTTTTTTTTTTTGTTCATGTCACCGCTATATGGCTCTAACTCCTATGGTAACAGGTTGATGCCTTTCGCAATTAGTCAATTACCATCTCCCATTTCTCATTTCTCATTTCTCGTAACTGCCAAATTAGACATTTCCAATTCTAGGTTCTAGCATTATACTCAGTCGTTTTAGATTTTTGGGTTCTTGTTTTTTTTTTTTTTGTCTTCTTGGTCATTTCCGTATTTTTTTTTAAAAAAAATGGTTAGTAGCTCACCAAAATTCTTATCGTCACTAAAAATTCAAACTCTAAATATAAGATATTCTAAAATACTTCACAGGACTACCTTAATGAGGACTTTAAATTTTCTACACCTCATTCCCCTCCCTTCTTCTTTCTTATTTAATTGTTTAAGGTTTTATTTAAGGTTTATTAGTGCAATTAAAATGTGAAAAATCATACCACTTTTCAATTCTCTCCCCGAAACCATTCCTCGGTGTTTGCAGCCAAATAGTGGAGGATTGGGGGCAGCGGACGCAATTTACCTAGATGGTAAGAGTAGAATGCACCAATTCCAATGGTACTCACCTCCTCTCCCTCATGGTCAAATATATTTCGTATCCTTTAATATCACTCTTTCCTCTATAATTCGTATACTCATCAACTGAACATAAGGTTTCAAACCTAGGTTCAGTACTTCTTTGCAGGTTCTCTACCTAACAATACCCAATTGATAGAGTTCAATAGTTCTTTTGCTGTAATCTGTTTCTAGATTCTGTTGTCTTAACAATTTTCAGAAACTGCAAAAATGTTGACGTCACTATTAACCACGTGATTTTGTGATATTCACACTACCCTCTGCTCAACCAGAGTTAACTATTATTATCTCTCATTATTCTTGTGCGTATATTTTTTTCTTTTTTTTTTTCCTGACTTCTCTGCCTATAACACGATGGGGGAAACAAAAAGTTCAAGATTTGAAAAATCTTATCGGTCTCCATAAATCAAAGGAGACAAACCTCATCTCATCTTTCGTTAGAACACACACCCATTCACGTGTACATATATACACCTTGGAATAGACAAAGACAAAAAAAACAAAACAAAACGATGGACAACAAAACTATTGGTATTTTAGGAGGTGGTCAATTAGGCCGTATGATAGTTGAAGCAGCCCATAGATTAAACATCAAGACAGTTATTTTGGATGCAGAAAAATCTCCTGCTAAGCAAATCAATGCCTTAGATGATCATGTTGATGGATCATTTACCAATTATGAAAGTATTGTTAAATTAGCTGAGAAATCTGACATATTAACTGTTGAAATCGAGCATGTTGATGTTGAATCTTTGAATAAAGTTAAAGAAATCTATCCTAATTTGGAAATTTACCCCCTGCCTGAAACTATCAAATTGATCCAGGATAAATATTTACAGAAATTACATTTGATTAAAAATGAAGTTGCTGTGACTGAATCTATTGCGGTTGAGGCAAATACTGTGGATGAATTGCACAAGATTGGTGATAAGTTTGGATATCCATATATGTTGAAATCAAGAACTTTGGCATATGATGGTAGAGGGAATTTTGTCGTTAAGGATAAATCATATGTTGATAAGGCATTGGAATTTTTAGCAAATCGTCCATTATATGCTGAAAAATGGTGTCCATTTACTAAAGAATTAGCAGTTATGGTAGTACGTGCCATTGATGGTCAAGTTTATGCTTATCCTACAGTTGAAACCATTCATCAAAATAATATTTGTCATTTGGTTTATGCCCCAGCTAGAATTCAAGATACTTTGGCTAAAAAGGCATCGATTTTGGCTAAAAATGCAGTTAAATCATTCCCAGGTTGCGGGATATTTGGAGTAGAGATGTTTTTATTGGAAAATAATGAATTGTTGATTAATGAAATTGCTCCAAGACCACATAATTCAGGTCATTATACTATTGACGCCTGTGTCACTTCTCAATTCGAAGCTCATGTGAGGGCTGTTTCTGGATTATCTATGCCAAAGGGTTTCACGGAATTTTCTACATCAATTACTAATTCCATCATGTTGAATGTATTGGGTGATAAAGAGGTTCCAAATAAAGAATTGGAAATTTGTCGTCGTGCATTAGAAACTCCTCATGCTTCGGTTTATTTATATGGGAAATCAACTAGACCAGATAGAAAAATGGGACATATCAACATCACTACATCTTCAATGGATGATGCTGAATCAAGATTGAAATACATCCTAGGAGATGTTGAAACCATCCCAGAATCTTTGACTACAAAGGAAAAACCATTGGTGGGGATAATAATGGGTTCTGATTCCGATTTACCAGTTATGGCAGTTGGGGCCAGAATTTTGAAACAATTTGGAGTGCCATTTGAACTCACCATTGTTAGTGCCCATAGAACTCCTCATAGAATGTCTGAATATGCCATTGAAGCACCAAAGCGGGGACTTAAATGTATCATAGCTGGTGCTGGAGGTGCTGCTCATTTACCAGGAATGGTTGCTGCTATGACACCATTACCAGTTATTGGTGTTCCAGTTAAAGGATCCGTTTTGGATGGGGTTGATTCTTTACATTCTATAGTACAAATGCCAAGGGGTATTCCTGTGGCTACGGTGGCTATTAATAATAGTACTAATGCTGCATTATTGGCAATTAGAATCTTGGGTGCGTATGATTCAAAATGGTTAACACAAATGAGTCAATATATGTTGAATATGGAAACTGAAGTCTTGGGTAAGGCTGAAACTTTGGAAGAAATTGGTTATGAAGATTATTTGACTGATAAATTAAAGAAGTGATTGTCAAATTAAAAACTTTATGTATATTTAACAAAGATGCAATAAATAAAATCGTAAATTAAATGCAAAAAAGATAAAATGAATTGAAACTTAATTATAAACCTCTAATAACAGCCACTCCGATAATGTCCTTCACCTTTCTAAAACTTAAGTGTCTTTCTTTTCGAGTTCTTAAGTTTTCTTTGCTTATAAACTTGTGATCTTGAATCTCTCCAACCGGAAGTACTCACTTTCTTCTTCTCTTCTTTCTCATTATCAATATCCATGGATTTACTATCTATGTTGCTGTCTTTCTTTTTAAGTTCATCTTGTTTTTTAGTTTCTTCTGCTAATTTAGCAGCTATTCTTTTATTTCTTTCATCGACAAATTTAGAAAATTCGCCCTTTCTCTTAACTGATTTAGCTTGTAATTTGGATTTCGATCTTAATGATTTGGCCATTATGTTATGTTGTATTCTATGATCGTGAGTGTTGCAGTCTTTCTATACTAATATCTCGAATAAAGGTTCGTCTTAGATTTTAGATTCCTGCCGATGAGATGAGATTATTGATAATCTTGTAGGAAAACCAGAAAAATAAATTATTGACATGTGACAATTATCCACGTGTAATATATTAGGGCTACAACCCTGATTTAATTTTCTATGCAGGTGTGTTGTTTACCAGCGAGGCAAAAAGAAAAAAATATTAGTCAATAACGTCAGCGAAAAAAAAAGACTTTTTTGTAGTGGTGGTGGTGGTAGGGCCGTGGTAAAGATTTTTTTTCGCCCAAACAATGGCGCCAACAAATTATCCTGGTCATCGCACTACCTTGAGAAATCAACTAACAATTTTTTTCCGTCCCCTCGTAGTTTCTATCTCCCACTCCCAGTCGCACTCTGACTTTTTGGAAAGTAAGAAAGAAAAAAAAAATTCTTTTCCTTGTTTAATTAATTCTGTTTAATTCAAGGACCGTAATTAGAAAAAATGTATGTTTAGATACTAATATCATATCGGAAGTGATCTAATACTGAAGAATAACAAGTGGATGATGTATATTGATCGTTAATTACAAGAGAAATCTATTAGATGTGGGATATTATTGAATGTGAAAAAATGAAAAAAAAACTGATAGCAAGAAGAGGATGGCAACACAGGCATAGAGAGAGAAAAATTTTATCGTTTTGAGAGAAGAGATTAAGGGATGGGAATATGAATATGGGAATGCTCCCATGAATATAACATAAGTCATGGAAATATCATCAATACAATGCATTCCAATATATCATTCCTTTACAATTTTGATCACTCCATGTTTAATAACTATACGAACATTATACTAACAATTTTACTTAATAGGGCTAACTTGAGAACTCAAAAGAGACTTGCTGCTAGTGTCATTGGTGTTGGTATGAGAAAAGTTTGGTTGGACCCAAATGAAACCACTGAAATTGCCAATGCCAACTCCAGAAGCGCCATTAGAAAATTGTACAAGAATGGTACTATTGTTAAAAAACCAGACACCATGCATTCTAGATCCAGAGCTAGAGCTTTAAAAGAATCTAAAAGAGCTGGTAGACACATGGGTTACGGTAAAAGAAAAGGTACCAAAGATGCCCGTATGTCATCTCAAGTTTTATGGATGAGAAGATTAAGAGTTTTAAGAAGATTATTGGCTAAATACAGAGATGCTGGTAAAATTGACAAACACTTGTACCACAATTTGTACAAAGCTGCTAAAGGTAACACTTTTAAACACAAGAGATCTTTAGTTGAACATATCATCACTGCTAAGGCTGAAGCTGTACGTGAAAAGGCTCTTAAAGAAGAAGCTGAAGCTAGAAGAGTTAGAAACAGAGCTGCTAGAGAAAGAAGACAACAAAGATTGGCTGAAAAGAAAGAAGCTTTATTCGCCGATGCTAACTAAGTTAATCATGAGAGGGAGTTGCTATTTTGAATTAATTATTAACCAGAGTAAGAGATTGTATAGTTGGTTCTTGTTAACTGTATAAACTTTCTGATTCTATTAATGTTATTTTGTATATTTTCTATGTGGGCATATAATTTTCTAATCTAAAATTAAAAAAATATTGTTTATTACTATGTTCTTCAAACATCAACTAACATCGACCTATGACTTACTTGGTTGTTTTTTTTTTAGCAAATTTATTAAACTAAACTAATAACTATTAACGTAAAAAAGAATTGAAAAGAAAAAAATTGTGAAAATAACAAATATTTAATCACGAATACATATACATAAACTTGTCTCTGTTTCACTGTTTGCTCCTCTTCAATCATAATCGATGACCAGGAACCAAACTGAACAAGACAGTGAAAATAGCGGTAAAGACCAAGATTAAAAACAAAACCCAAAGACTTCTTTTAACAATAAATTGATAAATGAATTTTTCTCGTATTTTAATAACCGATCTGCCATTACTTTTGGAGAAAGTTTCTGATATGCCTAACCATGCCATTATTGGATCTATTAGATATATTGAAGATATTAGGAAATAAAACGCAAATAAATAAGGCACCACAATAACTGGTCGTAACCCTTTGCGATAATCCAAAAAGACAAGGATAAAACTTACCCAAAATCCAATGAATAAAAAGAAAAATCCAAATATGATTCTCCAAAAATTGGAATGATTGATGTTTCTTGTAGCCATGAAATCAAGGAATTTTGGTAAATAATTATTTTCCAATCTATTGAAAACGTAGTTTTTAACATAATTGAAAACGTCAGGATCATCACGTCCATCAACTTCAATAGCTTTGATAATATGGGAATTTATATTGGGTGGTAAGTTTAAATTCTTCTCCGAATCTTCCACAAAATATTTCAATAATAATTGATGAGAAGATTCACGTAAATTATCCCTGGTTATAAAAGATCTACCTCCATTGGAAGCAGGCGAATCTTTAATTAATCTTTCCAACAAGTTTGGATTTATAGTTGAAGCGCGTTTCTTTTGTTGTGCACTAGTGGTATTTGCATCACCAGAAAATGGATTTGGTGGTTGATGTAATTTTTCAGCTTGATCATTACCACCGGCACCACCAGAATGTAATGAAATATATTTGGAAACACTGACTGCTCTATCAGCTTGACCAATATCCAATTGGTTTTCATATTCATAATCATCATGTTGCATTTCACCATATTCAGAAGATGACGGTTCACTATAATTTCTATCACCTTGATTTTTCCCCAGTGACTGCGGCATTCCGGAACTGAATCTTGGATTGGATATATAGCTAGGAGATGATCTGGCCACACTATCTAAATGGGCTGATGAATGTTTAGAACTTGCTTCAATTTCAGCATTATATTGTTCAATCAAATCTTTCAATTTGGGGTCTAAATTATCTAAATTTATATCTCCTCGTAAAAATGCTGATAATCTATGTGAATCATTTTCTTCAAGAATATTGTCGTTAATAATCAAGTCTAGTAATATAGACGAACTCAAGGATTTATGCTTAGATCTAACCGAAAGTGGGTTGGAATCACGGAATCCTCCAGGAGTGATGGGAGATTCAAATGATAAGTCTCCATAGTGCAGCAGTTGATTACGTTGTTGAGGCAGGGTTATGATTTGATGTCCTTCAACTTGAGGGGTTTGTTGTGATGGTGGGTCATGATGTTGTCGTGATATAGTCGAAGGATGTTGTATGTGTGGTGGTGGGCCTTGTTGTTGTTGGTTATAGTTGAGTGTTGTAGATTGTCGTACTATGGAATCTCTTAAACCCTTGACGTAGTGTTTACATAAATTCAAATGGTTTATTAGATCAAACCAGAAATCCAAATAGTCAACTTTTCCTTCTACATCTTTCATAAATTGATAAAAGGTGAACAAGTCCACGGGAGTCTTTGATTTGTTTGCTAATATTTCTCCCAATGTAGGCAATCTGTTGAGATGGATCGACTGGTTGGTGGCATTCAAGTTGTTCAAATTGGAAAGGTAATGTGAGTTTGGGAAATTTAGGGCATATTTTTCGTCATACATGGTTGCAATTGGTGATATGGGTTGATGATATATGTCAAAGTATAAAATTAGTCAGTTAGAATAGAATAAAAATGAATGTGGATGTGTTGGAAGATAAATATAAATATAACCCTGAAATTAAACGAAAAAAAAAAACAGCTGAATGGGAAATGCAATAAAGGGAAAATAAAAAAAAATGGGACCCTAGTGGGAGTTACTAGGTGGTGAGTTGTTAATGATGGGTAGATAAGTGAGTTGGAAATGAAATGGTGAGATGTGGTAGTAAAGTAACTTGGGAAAGATGGGTATTTAGTTTTTAGTTTTTAGTTGTGGTTTTGATTTTTTTTTTTTTTTTTAATTGTGATTATGATTTTTGATTTTTGATTTTTGATTTTTGATGTTAATTTTTTCTTTTAGGTTCAAACAAAAAAAAATTTTCTGGTGTAGAGTGTCCTAAATGGAAGAAGAATTTTTTTTGCGTGGTTCAACATGCCGTGCGATATGTAGGAAATGTTGAAACAAAGAGAAATAAATTTGAACCTGTTTTGTAAGATTTGTTATTTTCTGCATCCAAATGCAAAGTGAATACGTATACGAAATGAAAACAAAGAAAAAAAAACTCGTGGCGTGTACTTTGGTAAAGTCATTTTGTGTGGTGAAATATATCTATGGGATCAATCTTCCCTACAACAAACCAGCCATCTTTAATTTAAATTGCAATTACGATTCCCATGACAACTAGCCGTACATTAAAAACAAAGAGCTGACATATCGGGTTGAACACCCTGCATCTACACCTAGACACAAGCTTACTAGTTGGACCAAAATCATCTTCCCTCGGAAAACTAAAAAAAAAAACTACCAGCAAATTGTTGGTTGACTTTTTTTTTTTTTTTCTTTTCTATTGGTTCGTTTTATCGCTGCAAGAATACGTATGACGACGCGAGGCAATGTGGAAGCAAGTATGAAACCACAATAGAATGTGTGTGGCAGAGAAAACAAAGTTATGTTTCCAGTTGAAACAGAAAGAATTTCGCTGTAGAAAGCTCCGTCGGTATTTAATCTTCTCCTATTTACCTCCTTCTCCTCCTCCTCCTCCTCCTCCTCCTATTTTATTTATAGATTTGTCTTTTTTTTTGCAACTTTTCTTAATTGGGCATCGTTTATCTCAGCTGCAGTTAATTAATTAGTTGGTTAAGTCAGGATGAAATTGTAATTTGACAGATGAAATTACATGAACTGAATTAAGGGTTCATCTTCATCCTGAACTGTACATATGAAATTTCAAGTGTACCTGGCCAGCCATTGTGAGGTTGATCTCACTTTTATTGTCTCATTTTTTATTGCAATATTTATTTTTGGGTTTCTGTGTCGAATTCGTTTCAAGTCGCCGTGCTGAACGGTAGGAAAAAAAAAAGTGTGCGCCTACTCCTCTTTGTTCTCACCTTATGTACCTTATTTTTTAGTTTGGCCTGATTTGGACAATTTGTAAACACTAGCAGAATACTTGAGAACTACATTATCCACTATTGCAATAATACAACCGTCTGTTGAGGGAGGTGTCATAAATGATGTATTTTTATGTTCTAACAAATATGAAACAAACAACTCCGTTTGGGTTCGTTAAAAACAACCATTATATTTGAAAAACTGAAAAATGATTGGCGAAGAAAATCTTTGCACTTTCTGCATGCATATTTTTAGAAATGTTGCAAAAAAGAAATATACTCAAATAGGGACACGCGTTATAGTCTTTTTACATTTGATTCAGACCAGTGTGAGAAAATTATTCCTACTATTGTAAAAAAAAAGATCGTACTAAGGCAGTCAAATTTATTAGTACTAACGTGTACTAAATATTCATAATACTTGACCAAATAATTTCACACCAAAAATGTATGGTATATGGTACGAACAATTGTTGTCACGTGGTACGAACACAATTTATCTATTACTACAAATAAATTTGTCGCACAAGTACGAATAATCTTTCATTTGGTACAAACAGAAAATAAAAACACTGTACCTTTGCACTAAGCTGCTTCCTGATCTTGATGGCAATATGAAGTAATGAAGCTGTTCATTGAAAGAAGAAGAGGGGCTTCCCTTGATTGGTGTTTACTCGTGGGCCTAGCTTGGATACAGGCAAGTTGGATCTAAAGTTTGTTATGACTATTTTGTTTTACATCTGCTTCACATAAAGAAATTAGTACGAAGAAACTGCAAAATCGATTCGAAATAAAATTGCATAGATATAAAACTCTATCTTATATTCAAAAATGACCTATAATGATTTGGTGTTATTTTAAACCTTGTATACCTGTAGTTATGATGACTGCAAAATCACCAATTACGTCTTTTTACCGGAATTGACAAATACTATCCTAGTATATCACGTGACAAAAATGAATTGGGATTGTCTCCGGAGTTAAGAAGAGAACCCAATATCATAACGGTATAGCGGTTTCACTTTCCAATTTTATTTACTTTTAGTTTTTTCCGCTACTATATTGACTATAATTTGCAATTTACGCATATCTTGGATTTTGCGTTGATAGCACATACACCACCCCCTTATGCAATTTCAATGAAATTTCTGATAAGCTGTATGGTTTTTTTTTTGTTGTTTGGATGGAGTTAAGTGTAACTGTGGTGGAGAATTAAGTTTGGGTTTGGGTTTTGGAGTTTTACAATTTACTGATAAAAAGAAAATGAAATGTATACAATCGTTTTAAACTTTGGTTATCCAACGTGGTAGTAAACAAAAATTAGAATCGTTATCATTTAATCATCGAATTATCTCGGTTTCTCTGCTCTTGCATGAAACGCTTTCATTATTAAAGAGCTTGCAGAAGGATCACGTCAGAAAGATCGGCAATGAAATGACACACCCGTCAACAATGTGTAATGGTTTGTAACTTATCATGAAATAAACGTGTAATACAGTTTGCACATACATACTATACAATTTGGTTAGCACTACTCCCTAATACATTTTGGGATGTTACCACGGGGTAAGGAAGACATCGGAGGGTTAGATTATAAAAAAAAAGGTTACAATTACAATTCAAAAGTTAAATTCTCTCTCATTTTGTTTAATTTTACTGTGTTTTTCAAATGCCCACTTTATGATTGGCTCAACTTAAATGTTACAAAACAGAGACAATGTTAATGGAGGAGAAGTTAAATTGATCATCTAATTAGTTTTAAACTCGACCCAACTTAGTGATTTGCAGTTCCACAAATAGTTTTGGACCATTCTAAAATGTGTAAGCAACAAACAACAAAAGCGGAAGCAGCAGAAAAAAAAGAAATGGCCCATCACTGAATTTAACATTTCCACACGACTCTTATCCAATATTCTCGGACCGGTGACTACTGCATAACAATAGACAACCAGTTCCAGCCAATAGAATGATAGGAATTTGTCAGCACGAGGTAAGTTCAGTTGCACAAAGTTAAAAAACCTTCTATCAGCCATGCCTCAAAAAATCAAACGTCCGCCACTTTTTTGCATTTTAGCAACAATCACTCTTACGCAGTAGCCTTCCTCCCCCCGCCAAATATTGCCTTTCAGCTGACAGGGTTGACTTTGCTTTCTCCCCCCTAACCACTGTCTATTTCAAACTATTCTAAACCATAGCATCTCAAGTAGTACAAGTAGTATATAATACACTCATAGAATTATCTTCTCTTCTCATATAACTACATAATTAAGCAACGGTCATAGTATTACCCCCTTTTCTACGTCTAATACGCAAAAACAAGTCAACTGAAAAAAATATAACGACTCACAGTAAAAAAAAAAAAAAAAAAAAAATAAAAGAGCCATTCAGAGTGAAATTATAAATATTTCATTTCTTGCTTTCTCTTTCATTTTCACTTTAATTGTCCACTTTTTCTTTTTACCAACAACTATTTTTTTTTTTAATTTCATCGATTATCGAATATCGTGTATCTTCATCTCACTTCCTTATACATCATATCATATATATACAATGTCCCTAGTAGCAATCAAAAACGGAATCACCAATCTTATATCCTCCAACAAAACCGATGAAGAATTAGCCAGAGTGGAGAGATTGATAGACAACAACCAAATTCCTTATGGATCCACAAACGAATCAGATGAAAGAGCACAACAAATCGCCAGAGAAGAAGCCATCATACAAACAGCTGCATCCGTCCATTCATCATCAGGAGAACTTAAGGAAGAAGAACCAGCCACTGGAATAACTGCATTTTTCAACTCATTTGACCCAAGAGTCATGTCTGATATAATCATAGGTTTATCTGACGGTTTAACTGTTCCATTTGCATTAACCGCAGGTTTATCATCTTTGGGGGATTCAAAATTGGTTATTACTGGTGGTATGGCCGAATTAGTATCGGGAGCTATATCTATGGGTTTGGGTGGTTACTTAGCTGCTAAATCAGAATCAGAATACTATAATTCACAAGTTAAAAAGGAAAAATTAGAATTTTTCAAAAAACCAGAATTGATCAATCAAGAAGCTGCCGAGATAATCTATGAATTGGGTGGTAGTGAACAAACAATCATATCGTTTTTGAAAGACTTAGATGCAAAACCAAGAAATTTAATTGATTTTGTTATAAGATTCGGTAAAGGATTGGAAGAACCAGCTGATGGAAGGGAAATAACTTCGGCAATGACAATTGGTAGTTCATATTTTATTGGTGGATTTGTTCCATTATTACCTTATTTTTTCACTAGTCATGTTGGTACGGGATTAATAACAAGCGTGGTGGCTATGTTGGTGGTACTTATGTTGTTTGGTTATTTCAAATGTAGTATTTCCATGGGTGATGACTGTCCTACTCATAAGAAATATGCTGCTGGGTTTGAAATGGTGATTGTTGGATCCATAGCGGCAGGAGCAGCATGGGGGTTGGTTTACTTGATAGAGTAGTTTTTGTTTTTGGATTTATTGGACAAGCAGAAAGGAAGAATATAATAAGATGGATATGAAACAAGCTTTAGTGCAAATGATTGTTTGTATTCCTTGGATTGCTTTTTTTTGATTTGTTATGTATTTTGTAATATTTCTTCCAATTATCATTAGTAGTTAGAGTCAATGATAGTTAATTTCACGTCAATTATAATATAATTTAAGAAACGGTCGTAACAATCTCTTCTGTTTGGGTCGAACCCATTTCGTTTCTTGAGGCGTAGTTCCATGCCAAATAGATGTTGCGTCGCCCGCCACAATTTCGCCTTTGATGACCAAAGAACCAACTTTAAAACACGTTACAATACCACTCAGGTTTTATTACATCTTCTATGAATACTTAAACAAGTCATCTTGAAATTGGTTACTAAACCTGCCAAAATTACCCCATTCACTATCATCAAATGAGTAATCATAGAAACTCCAACCACATTAATGTATGACTTTAAAGGCAGCCTTTTTCTACTTTTTACACTCTTTCCAAAGTGTATTTGGCTTCAGCAGGCTTGGAATTGATCCAGCTTGCAAGCAACATCGTAAGTGTCCACATTATAAAATTTGCCCGCCCATCTTTAAAGGATATTTGTTGGGACCGGTGGAGATCATTTGTATTACTGAAAAGAGCGGATTTATTACAGTATCTTAATAGACGTTTCTCTTTTACCACTTCATTGATTGAACCAAAGCTTTTCTTTCAGGATTTGAACATCACAATTTCTGTGCTTGCATTATTTTCCTTATATCCAGTATAGCATGCGAGTGCAATCTGATTACTCATATTGTGGCTCGAATAGAGATAGAGATACGTTCTTCCGCAGTTGTTGAAGAAGTATATGACAATTTTCATTACGCAGCCGACAGTTTTACCTTTACTCTTCAAGTAATTTTCACAGTCCTATAATTGAACAGTTGGGTTTCTGTAATCAAAGGTTGTGTGTAACAGCTATAGGTCAATTATTTGGTTCTATACTGTGTCGCTTTTTATCATACTGGGTGTAATGAGATAAGAGTTCTCTACATATTTTTTTTAGGTGGAAAGATTCTTGAAATCGTAGAGAATGGCCACTCTTCAATATTGTTTAAATACGCTGTTCTTGTAAAATCCACCTGTACAATTTTTGATTTGATATTCAACAAAATATAAATACACTGTATAAGAAAATTAATGCTCAATATTTTTATGAGTAACAATTAAAAAGGTTGTATAAGAATTGGTTGTAAAAAAAAAAGCATACAAAAAAAAATCTTCGCCGCTTTACAACACACACTAAATCTCTGCTGCAAAAATATAAGCACACAACGATGAAAACCACAACTATAAAAGGAGGGCAAGTTTCCCAAAAAAAAAACTTTTTTACAACACTTTTTTCTTTCTTCTTTCTTGTTTTTTATGAACAACGAAACGAATCAATCACCAATCATATCAATAAAACATCAATCCATCATCAATTACACCAGTAATTGATCAATCAATCCAATTACAACCTTTGGGATGTGAGTATTACTTTTTTTTTTAATTTATTTATCGAATTATTTACTAACTTGAAATTTATATGGCGGTTAAAATTTATATGGCGGTTAAGTTTCCTTCCCATAAATTATCAAAGGTTATCCATTCAAAAGAGTAATAAGACGAATACAGGTACAGTAAAATGAGAATCCAGAGCCTTTAGAGAGATATTTTGAAGAACCGCCCAAATAAGGTTAACGCCGCCTTGAACTACTTTGAGTAGAGTCCACTTCTTAAAGCTGGTTGTGGATTAGCGGTGGCTCTTCAAACAAGGAAGTGACTAGTCACCACTTCCTTGGGTTCCATCGGGACAGCTCGATTCCCTTGCCGATGACGAAGAGGAACACAATGAGGATGAAAAACCAGACACTGCTAGTCTAGATTAGAATATTGGGATATCTTGTCTGTCGAGTTGGTAGTTAATTCAAATGATTGGTTGGCTCTATGAAAATCAATAGATACTTAGAAGGAGAAAACGATGGTTACTTAGAGATGGAAATACATGTGTGTTGGATATTGTATTAGGTTCCGTGAATCTCAGAAATCATGATAAAGGTGATACTTGTATTAATGATTTGTTGACTGGTGAGTAGTTAATACTTTTCACCAGAACTCGGCTCGTTCCAATTTGATTCAGATGCTGCGATTGACTGTTCTTTACACAAACTTGAATAATCATCCCTTATTGGGTATTTCTAATCCAGTCGAGCCTGTAGCTAATGAATACCCCACAAGTTACTTGAAGATTGAGCAGCTAAGGTGTAAGATACTATCACGTTGCTTCATGATCGACCCTTTTTCCAAAAATACTAAAAAACTTTAACTGTATTTCTCGATTACTTGCTCTTGGAAATCGACAAAACACAGGGCGTATAGAATGAACTCGGCAATATTATTTATCCAGAGAGGTAAATTTTTGCAACTAACTCACAAGTACACGTGAAAAAAGCCATCATTTACTTCGAGATCACATGACGTTGTGGCTTGTAAAAAAAAAAAAAAGTCAAAAATGCAACAGGTGCGGCGAAGTTTTTCCGGTAAATAATATGAAAAAGAACTGGCCATGAAATTAAGAAAATAATTACAGGGTACAACATTAACAAGGGACAAGAAGTGAACATCCGATAGTTGGTTCGGTGTTAGCTAATGGTACAAAATAATACGGAAATGCACAGCTACGAGCAAATTCCGCTCAATGAAGAATTGTTATTGTTCATGCAGAAGAAGAAATTCCAAAAGTTCTATAGTCGATGTTTTGAATTTCTTTTTTTCTTCTCGTGTAGTTGAGATATAAATCTATGAAATTTCCCTAATCGCATTGCTACTGTTATTTACCGCTATTACTACTTCTACTGCTACTTCTTCTTCTTCTACTACTATTATTATTTTTTTATTCCAACGTGTTTTTTGTTCAATAATTACTTATGTCTTTTAAGAAGAAAAGCTACAACCCTTCCCCATTATCTTCTCCCAAATCTACTCAAGTTTCCAAACTACGACTCGACAATGTCATCCCGTCCCCACCTACATCAAATTCCGAATACAACAACTGCAATTCTGACGACGAACTAGAGAAATATAACGTCCCCAAAATATTTCTAGATCAGTTGGCTACATTCCCGTTATTTGTGGATGCACCAATCACGTTCCACAAGAAAGTCGCAGCAAATTTAAACTTGAACCAATACCATCCGCAGGAATACATCATCAAAAAGGGAGACCCTTCCAAGTCGATGTACTGGATACTAAAAGGAACCGTCAGTGTGACATCCACAGATGGGGAAACCATATATGCCGAACTAAATCAGGGAGAATTCTTTGGGGAAATTGGAATATTGTACAATCGACCAAGGACGGCCACTGTGATTGCCAAAACTAAGGTCTTGTTAGCCGTGTTAACATCCGAATCCCTAAATCAAGTTTTAATCAATTTTCCCTCAATAGAACGACGTATTAGAGATGAAGCCCAAGAGAGATTGGCGATGCAGGATAAAAAGAATAAAGAGCCATTGTCTGTGCAAAGTTTCATAAAGAACTTGCCTATTTTCCAAGTGCTACCGCCAGATATCATGCATGAGTTGGCATTGAGTGTGGAACCATTGGTTTACAATCCGTTCGAATATATACTACGAAAGGGGGATACTTGTGGAGATATTTATTTCATTATAGACGGGGAGGTGGAAGTATTGAATGAAAATGGGATGATCGAAACCCCAGTTGCGAGACTATCCAGTGGAAGTTATTTTGGAGAGATGTCATTTTTGAATTATTTGGAGAACAAACCTATAGTGAGAACAGCCACCATTAGATCCGTTACCCATTGTGATTTGATAGTTATCAAACTAGAATTCCTTGCCGATTTAACGAAAAGCTTTCCTGAGATTGCTGGAGATATGATTGCTACTGCCAAGCAAAGAACCGATGTCAAACCAGCGCCGGAGATATTTAAACCGAACTGGTCTCTCGGACCCAGTACTCCACCAGTTAAAAGAAAAGCCGTGGAAGAAGACTATGTACCATTCAATAAGCGAATGAAAATGGCCTCGACCCAAAGACGAAGGTCGTCTGCACTTGCCATCACATCACCGTTACCGGACACCATTTTAATGAAGATTTTTTCATATCTATCAATTGCAGATTTGATGAAGATTAGTTGTGTGAGCAAACGATGGAGGGATTTATTGAAAAAAATCGATATCAATCAGGTCGATCTTCGGCCTTTCACAACCATCGTTACAGATAAAGCGTTGATGGCAATAACCAATTTTGTGGGGACTCGACCAAAAATGGTTGACATATCGAATTGTTGCCACATCACAAATGAAGGATTCTCATACATGGTGAATGGGATGGGAATTGGAGGCAACCTTAAAGTATTGCGTATGAGATCCAACTGGGAGATCAGTGGCATGGCCATCATGGATTTATGTTTCCCAGGGCAGAGTTTACGTGAGATCGATTTGTCCAATTGTCGGAAAGTGAACGACGACGTTGTTGAAAGATTGCTACTGAAGAGCGATTTGAAAATATTAAATTTGGGTTATTGCAAAAGCATCACCGATAGTGTGGTTCCATATTTTCATAATTTGGAAAGTTTGGATTTGACAAGATGTTCTGGGATCACTGACGCTGGGTTTGAACGGCTCCCGTTTCTGCCATCACTAAGAAAATTAAGTCTTCAACAATGCAGTTACCTTACTGATAAAGCAATGTATTCCATTGTGAATCTGGCGATTAATATTGAAATTTTAAACTTGAACTTCTGCTGTGGATTGACAGATTTATCCATATATGCGATTTCCACAGGATTACCATATTTAAGAGAAATCGATTTATCATTTTGTGGACTGGCAGTTAGTGATTCGTCATTGGCATCTTTATCCTTACTTAAATACTTGGAGAGAGTATTGGTTAGAGGATGTATTAGAGTGACACGAGGAGGAGTCGACGCGCTTCTCACAGGTGCCTGTACTATGATTGACATAAGCCAGTGTCGTAATGCTCATACTTATCCTAATAATGTAGTTGCACCACCTTTCGAAACGCAATGGGTGCAAGTAGGGAATAAGGTAGTATATATAGAAATGTAGCCGAAGAAAACGGACAGTAATGAATATAGGTTTAACGTTTCACGAATCACAATTATGACACTTTGATAAACTTGTAGCAAGTGTTTTGAGAGAGTACGATCATACAACAAGTTCTAGTAATGCTGCTTATGCTGGACACATGGTGGAGTATGGCGTACGGAACAATAAACACTCGACTGAGCCACGCACGCAGGAAACAAAAAGATTGTGTAACTATTTCGGAGATTCCCCCATATTTCGTTTCATCTACCCCTTTGTTTGCTGAGTCTCCTCTCTTCCCTTATCGAAATAGCAACCCCTTATTCCACATCCTACTTACGTCTTCATATGTCTCAGCTTTCCTGTTTAGTCAGTGTCTGTCTCAATTTAAGGTTTTACTTTAATATAATTTTGTTTTCGATATATTATTATTTCGGTTACATTCTTGGCCCCGCAGTATCGTACTTCTCCACTTAACATTTTTTTCCTAAACCAGTAATGGGTGCCCCTGGCATTCCAATCTTCCACCTCATCAAACCCAAAGGTATAAATTAACCAAAAACTTACCCAACCTATTCAAGCCTCCCCGAATTTCATCTCCTGTATTAATCCCTTCTCTTTCACATCATATCAAAAACACATTAAACATGGCTGACCCAAAGGGACTCGAAGATAGATTTATTTTACACTGGTACGTTTTCAAGCCATCACTAAAAGTGCAACTCTATTAAACAACAATAGAACATAAGCAATATAAAATAACAATGAATTGAAAATTGCGATGATACTAACACCATTACAGGCTCGATGATTCCAGAGCACATAGAATACTTTGGTTATTAGAAATCCTTCAACTAGATTACGAGGTGAAGATATATTTGAGACATCCAGAAACCTGGCGTGGTCCGTTACAACTTTTTGATGTTCATCAATTGGGCAAATCCCCTGTTTTGGAGATCATTTTTGCTGATGGTAGAGCACCTATTAAAATCGTTGAACTGGGGTTTATGATACAATATTTATTACGGTATTACGATACCAGCAATATCCTTAATCCGGTAAATCCAGATCAACAACTCGAAGTGGAATATTTCTTACATTATGCAGAAGGTTCATTGCAACACATTCAAATGGCGCTCTTAATTAATTCAGTGGCCAAATATGTTGCACCGTTCGGAATCAAGAAACTAGCCGGTACCATTACCAAAGCCATAAATAACGGATATTATAAACATGAATGGTACTTGAACATGCAATATCTTGAAGATAGATTGTCTGAAAACGGCACTGGGTATTTTGTCGGGAATAAATTAACTGGAGCTGATGTGATATTAAGTTTCCCCATATATGAGAATGTGTTTGATAATCTAGATGGGGTCAGAGAAATTTGTCATGAAAAGAGAGATTTGAGAAAATTGTATCCTAATTTGGCTAAATGGAGTAGAATGATTCGCAATGATCCATTCTATAAGAAAATCACACAGATGATGGATGAAGAAGTCGAAGATTTGATTTCTATGAATCCACGGTTTGATTATGGCAAAGAATAATCTCAAATTTGCAATACCATGGCTCATGATTTAAGTCCCTATTTTATCTATTTTTAATTTATGCTGATGTATACCGCTTTTTCTTTCATATGTGTATTTGTAATCCAATGTTTATTTGCTAATCTATTTTATCAGACCACTGTATAAAGTAGACTCTCCACAATTTTAAAATTTCTAATTCCGTCCGTTCGGCTTTAATAAAGATCTCCTTATTGTGGATCTTCTTATCAATCAGATTTTGGCCGTTTCAGGTGAAGTAGGTATTCGCAAATTTTACTGACTATACTCGCTTCCTTCTCTATAGTTCCAGGACAAATAAATTACCATGTAATACTTCTAGATAGTTGTCACTCATCCACTTGATTATATAAATCGAACCAAATAAATTGATAATGAATCAGAGTATTTTGTAATTGAGTAGGTGTATCGAAGGGCGCAAAAATTCCTCGCTGATTCCGCTTTCCGCAATCTCCCTCAAAGGAAAAATTGCAGCCACAATAGCTGAGAATTGCGACACATTGTGGCATCCTTCCATGATTAATAAGCAATTATACTTAAAGGCGGGCACTGCAACCATTAAATGGGTATATGAATAGGGGTATAAAAATCCTTTTAATTTCTCTCCTTAACGCTAAAAAGTTTATATATTTCTTGGCCAGAGATTTATCAAAAATCAACTTATCATCCCTTTATCAACACACCATAAACACGTTACGTCATGGCTCCAACCGCAACCACAACAGCTCCAGAACAGGACGAATTTCAGGCTACTATTGAAAGATTAGCTGCCTTGAAACCAATTGGTCACTCCAGAAGCAAGAAAGATGTCGTCACTGGGTACGATCCAAAATGGGCTGATAAATTGCCAGAAACCACCAAGCAAAGATATGCCAAATACGGAATTGACATTTCAAATGGCTACCCATACGTTCCCACTAACGATAAAATTCCAAAATTTGTTGATGAAGTTTTTGCTATTAGAGACGAAGAGTACCCATTCATTGAGAGAGGTAAAAATGCTGATCCAGAGAAGAAACTGTTGTTTGATGCTGCTGAAGATGTCATCCACTTAACTCCATACATTGGTACTGAAATTGTTGGATTGCAATTGGCAGACTTGACAGATAAACAAAGGGACGAATTAGCTTTGTTGATTGCGGAAAGAGTTGTTGTCTTCTTCAAGGATCAAGACTTATCCCCACAAAAACAACTTGAATTAGGTCACTACTGGGGACAAGTTGAAGTTCACCCACAAGCTACGAGAATTGGCCCAGAATTCGATGGTATTTCCATAATCTGGCAAGAACAACAAAAGGACAGATGGGACTTGCCATTGTCTTTTAAATTTTCCAAACTTGGTAACTCAAGCTGGCACAGTGACCTTGTTCACGAAAAGCAAACTGCGGGAATCACGCACTTGCACCTCGATGCCATCCCAGGGATTGGAGGTGAAACATTGTGGAGTTCCACTTATGGTGCTTACGACAAGTTATCTCCAGCTTTTCAAAAGTTTTTGGATGGTAAGACTGCTATCTACAAATCTGCTCATCAATACTTGGACAGGGAAAATCCTTTGAAAGGACCAAAACACGTGGAAAGAGAGCATCCAATTGTTAGAACTCATCCTGCCACTGGTTGGAAATATTTGTTTGTTAACCGTTCCATGACAGTTAGAATTGTTGGATTGTTACCAGCTGAATCAGATTTAATCTTGAATTATTTGTACGACGTGATCGAAACCAACAGAGACATTCAAGTCAGATGGTCATGGCAAAAGGAATTAGGAAGCATCAAGAACAAGAAGGACGCTAGCGAACCACCGGTTTACCGCGGTGTCAGTGCTTTATGGGACAACAGAGTGGCTAACCATGCTGTTGTGCATTCTGAAGAATCAATTGTTGGAAGACACGGTACCAGAGTCACTGCCTTGGCTGACACTGGTTATTTTGATCCAGAATCTAAGTCTCAAAGAGAAGCCTTGGGATTGTCGTTGAACTAAGAGAATAGGTAGTCTGTATTTCAATAGTTACATAGCAAAACGAAAAAAAAGATGCAATTGTTATTGAAATATGATTTAGCAACCCTGCCTCTCTATTTACAGGTACCACTGATTAATGCCTCGACATCGGCTACGTCCTTTTTACATGAGCGTGTTAAATTAATTACATCAGAGTGGTTTTGGCCCACCACCACGTTGTCTTCTATACGTAACCCAATTCCTCTGTATGATTTTGGACCATCGAGTGGAATATACAACCCCGGTTCGATCGTGATTACCTGGTTCTTTTGTAAGCGTGAATAGTTAGAAACGGATGGAATATCGTGCAAATCTAAGCCGACGTTATGACCGATATAATGGGGGTAGTACTTTCTTGCTACATCGCTGTTAGTCGTACCTTTGAATTCTGGAAGATTGTTCAACTCTTGTCTCAAGGTTGTGACCGAAATTTCGTGTATGTCGTGAAACGAGAGCCCCAAAGAAGCATTACAAAGATCAATACACTTCTTATTAGTTGCCAACACTGCCTCGTATATATCTCTTTGAGGACCAGTGAATCCTCGATGGTTGTTTGGCCATGCTCTAGAAATATCAGCACAGTATCCCCCCAATTTCCCTCCAGCATCAATAAAAACCAAGTCATCTTCCCATAACAAATCATCGTTTCTCGTGTAATGCATGCACAACGCATTGGCACCATTGGCAACAACGGGGATATATGCATGTTTTTCACAACCACCTTTGACAAACTCGTATTCTAAGTAACGTGCCAACACATTTTCAGAAGTGATAGGGTCGTCAGTGCCTACCTTCGCCATTGCGTTATTGATCGCAACACTAGAAATGTCACATGTCCTTTGCATAACCGCAATCTCCGCTGGTGATTTCACGAGTCGCATCTCGGCTACTATGGGCGATAATTGATGAATGTGCTTGTTGGACTTTAAGATTATCTCATTCACGTTGTCATTCTCACCAATATTGAAAAATTGTTTAATTCCATCGCTTGTCTTCAGATTGTACTTTTTGTCCCAAAATATGTGTTCGCTATTTTTGATCAACTGCTTTAAATAGGAGGGGGAATATTTGATATCTTCCACCAGATCGGCATTGAATATCTCATGAGCTCCTTCCAACCCACTTTTCGGACCTTCCCATAATTCTTTCTTTGGGTTCTTAGGAGGAACCAACATGTGTAATAATACGTCATCTGCTCCATTATCCCCCTTTTTCTCTATAACTGCAATTGTGTCCGGCTCCAACCATCCCGTGAGATAATACAAATCGTTGTCTTGTTGGAAATCATAGAATACACTTCCGGAGCTGAACTTAACTGAGTTACCAACTATTATAGCCAAAGATTTCGGAGGGAGTTTGACTGATAATTCTAATCGACGTTGGTAATACTCCATTGCCGATATCCCCGGAGTCAAATCCCCTGGCTGTGTAATAAGATGTGGTCTGGTTTCATAGGTTGGTTGACCTGCCGTGAAAGACGTCGACAATTGTGATCTCGTAGAAAGAAACCTCTTTGATAAAATGCATATCCGTAATCTCATAACAAAGTTCTAATCTATATGGGAATGAGGACGAATTTAATGAAGGTCTGCAAAAAAAAGCCAAATCGGAATATTTCACTAGATGAGAAAAAGGTCCGAAATTGAGTTCAAGAGATTCGTTCAAAAAAAAAAAATAACCTGAATCTCGCTCCACATCCACTTGATGAGTCGACCAATATAACGTCCTTCATAGAATGGCCTCAATTGTTTATGTGAAACACAAAGGGTACTGTCTAACAGACGAGACGATTGAAAACGACAATGTGAATGGTCACAAGGGTGTAACTAACGGATTAGAAGAATTGCCATGGGATTTATATATACCAGAAGAACAAGAAGATGAGGAAGATGGCGAGAGCAGGAAATCATCCACACCTACATCACCACCAAAGAAGGTTAGCAAACTGGAAAAAAGAGAAGCCAGACAATTGAAAAAAGTAAACGCTTCTAGAAGACGAAAACTACAACGTGAACAGGAACTAGACGCCAATGGCGTCCTGTCCAGAATACCCGAATTCAAACCATATATGGCAAAACGTGAACTAAAGTCGTTATACAATGGCATACTTGAGGACAACGACAGTAGCAAAAACACAAAGACAGATTTCAAAATATTACAGTATCATTCAATTGCATTATATAAATCAGATTTAGAGCATCTCTTACCAGGAGAGTGGCTAAATGATAACAATATTTCATTAATCTATGAATTGATAGTTCAAATGTTTATTAAAAGTGGACGATCGTTTTCCAATCAAATTCAAATATTGTTCCCATCAGTGGTTCAATTATTAATGCATTTCCCAGATGACGTTGAAGCATTATTACCCGTGGACGATTTGAAAAAACTGAAATTAATTTTCTTACCCCTTAACTTTATAGACGAGATGGATGTTGATTTAGAAGACGATGATAATGGTGACCATTGGGCCCTTGGTGTCTTATCGTTGCTAGACAATACCTTGTATGTCTATGATTCTATGCAAATAGATGATGATGAATCGACAGATCTTCAATTGAAAAACTTGGCCAAAAAATTACAATCTTGTACATCATTTGTTCATGGTAAGATTAAGATACAGATTTTAAAATGTGATCAACAACAAAATTTCGATGACTGTGGGGTGTATGTCATTATGATCAGTTGTTACTTGATCAACCAATTCCTATTCGACAACGAAATAAGCTTAGACATAAGTAAAGTAATGTTCAATCCTTTAGACGCAAGGTTGTATATTATGAAGTTAATAACTAGATTAATTCAAATTTAGACCCTCGAATATACTTAACGACAATTAGCTATAGTACTTCTCTAAGAGCAAGCTTGTCATTCTGGACGCAAGCGTCTCAGCTTCGAGTTCGTTTTTTAAATCTTCAATATTCTCTTGCAATGCTGCTATCTCTTCGGAAGAATCCTCTACTGCTTTGTTCACGAAAATTCCGTTATCTGCATCGTAATAAATCCCATATTTCTTCAAGTCTAATGCCGCAATAACCGCTATGAATGTATTGGCCAAGTTTGTAATTTCAGCTGGAGCCTCTTCTTCTACGACATACCCCAATAAATGTAAAAGCTTTGATCTGGATATCTCTCTCGAACTGGTTAGTATAAGGAAAAAGTTTTTCAAATCTATAATCAACTTCAAGTAGTCAATAAAGGAGGGACCATAACTTCCATCTGAACTTCTGCACGAAACAGGGAAATTGTACTCTAGTTGTGCCTGTAACTCTATTGCAAAAGATTGATTTTTCAAACAGGATTTAACTTTTCTGAAATCGCATTTGGCTAATGGGATCATTACTTGATTGTAAAACTTGTATTCTAAAGCATCCGGATTTTCGCTCAATAGATCTACGAAAATATCGTCTTTTCCAATCCCTTGCAATTTCAAACAATTAAATGGCTTCAAAAATATAGATGCAATACTATACATCACTAGCAAATTCGACCTGAGAATTTCCATCCCGTCAATAAGTAAACCAATTGGCTCTTTTTGATGCACAAAATATTCAGTAAATTCATCATAAAATTCAACCAACCTGAATTGCTTAAACAACAAAGTTAAATGGAGAAACTTTATGGCCCAATAATAACAAGTTTCTGTATCCGAAACTGAAAACAAAGATTCATTCTTTTGATGATATGCCGTGGTTTTGGCATATATTTGATTCAATGGCTTATATGAATTGGTTGTTATGGTAGCCTTATTTACTGTCCCAGCGTTGAATACTGAGGAAGGTCTGTGACTGTCGTGATCATCGCTGGGGAACCATATCAACGAAAACTTGTTTAACACATATTGATAGAATAAGAATTCCATGTATCTGTTACCAAGGAACTTTTCTTTTGTTTTTGGCTGTGTTGAGAAATCCACCACGGTTAAATAGTTGTTCAAAAGACCCAATCCTTCCTCATATTTATTTTGCACTATGGTTATAACAATTGCTCTTCTAAGCTTAGCAAAAAACTCACCGGCCATTTGGGGTGACAAAGTTTCCATTGCTTGGTCAACAATCTGCCTTACGTCATGTTCTAATTGTAACAAATAAGCTTCATTCAAGGAACGGGTAGTTGCAATCCATCGACTGGAATAATCTTCTGTTGAGATGCCTTGGTTGTATAAAAACTGCAATAATGTCTCGGCTATTGGATGTATAACTTCATATTGTTTCATTAATTGTAGGCACTTGGTTGCAGCATCGACTAAACCGTGGCGCAAACCATCAGAGTTGGTTGTCCCAAATTGGGTATATTTGTTAAACGCGTAAGCGAGTTGATTGATGGACAAAAATTTGACATCAAATGTATCTGTCATGATGAAGGATTTTGTTGCTGAGGTTGTTGTAATGCTTAGTGATACACGATTGGTGGTGATTTGATCTGATTTTCAAGTTTGTCGGATTTTTTTTCTCTATGGTCTTGCACTTTGATCAAGCTATCAACAACCAACTACAAGATTAATACTGATTTGTCATATATTCATTAATATACATTAGCTATTCTATCAAAGACGACCCGCTTTATAAACTGTTAGACCATAAACCATTAATGGGTTTCATTGTACGAAGTTTCTTATAAAATCGTCAGACTCGTCAGGTACGATGAAATGATATCATACAACACTTGGGCCACAGCCCACGTCAACGGTATCCACGTACTCATAGTCAATGAACCAGCCTGATATATAGCAGCCACAATGACTCCAATAATTGCACCTCCGATGAACCCCTTCAATAGCCCCGCGAAAAGATAGAAAATAACAATGAAAGTACACATTAGGAATCCAGTTGCTCCTATCTTCACTCCATGTCTATATTTATTCATGAAGCTACTAGCTGCTGCCATGAGTCCTACGATTCCATAAAGAGTTCCAGATAGTAACAAAGACCAAAATACTGTGAATCTCCAAATGTCCCACGAATAATATAGAAAAGAACGCAAATACGAACTTCTGTTGGCACCTATGGGCCAAAATAATGAGGGAAATTGTGGAACCACGTAACCTATTGGAACATTGGTTGAACTGATGAAAATCGACATGTCTATTAGAATGAGGTAATGTTAGGATGGGTAAATAGTTGACTAATGATACAATTAGCAAATAAAAACCAGGACTAGCAATTTGTCGGGTAGCTAAAAAACAAAAATCGACGCGACATTTTTTCCGTTATGTCGTCACTTTTTCTCGCTCTAAGATTCAACAACTCTCTAACGAAAGAAAAAAGTTGTTCCAAAATTCTATTGCCACCATCAACAATACCGACCCATCAGCTTGCCACCCCAAAGATTCAATTGAATAAAAAAAAAATAAAAGCACTCTAGACATTCTTGAGTATTTGACTTTGTATATCAATTGAACTAACCTCCCTACTCATTATCACATCCATCAACAATGTCAAGAAGATACGATTCCAGAACTACTATTTTTTCACCAGAAGGTAGATTATACCAAGTTGAATATGCTCAAGAAGCCATATCCAATGCTGGTACAGCCATAGGGATATTATCACCAGAAGGTGTAGTGTTAGCCTGTGAGAAGAAAGTCACGTCCAAATTGTTGGATGACGATGGATCTGCTGAAAAATTGTACATTATAAACGATCAAATGATCTGTGCCGTTGCTGGTATGACTGCCGATGCTTCAATTCTTGTGAACAGTGCCAGAGTTAGAGCCCAACAATACTTGAAGACATATAACGAAGAAATACCTTGTGAAATGTTGATTAATAGTGTTTGTGATATCAAACAAGGTTACACCCAACATGGTGGTTTGAGACCTTTTGGTGTCAGTTTCCTTTATGCCGGGTACGACGATAGATATCAATTCCAATTATTCACATCCAATCCTTCGGGTAATTACAGCGGTTGGAAAGCTACTAGTATTGGTGCTAACAATTCTGCAGCTCAAACTTTATTGAAGAAAGATTACAAGGATGATTTGACATTGAAAGATGGCTGTGAATTAGCCATCAAGGTGTTGTCCAAAACCATGGATGCTTCTAATATAAATAGTGAAAAATTGGAATTTGCTACTTTGAGTTTGGGTAAAGACGGAAAAGTTTTACATAAAATTTGGAATGATAAAGATATTGATATTCTAATTAAGGCATCTGGTGTATTGAACGAGAAGAGTACTGATGATGAGTAGATAACAAATCAATCTCTTTAGACTATAGCATATATATATATTACATAATATATCGCTTCATACAAAACATATAATGAAAAATTCAAAAAAAAAGTAGAAACGATCACACAGGTGATACGAGGCACGTGATACATAGATAACATTCCTCGAACTTAAGCTTACATCTATTACACATCAGTTTTCTAATCTATAAATATTCTCATACCAATATTAATCCTCATAATCATGTATAACATTTCTAACAGGGTTTTCTTCGCAGTAAGCAATTGACCTGGATAAAATCAAGGGGGCCAGGGAAATTTGTGTTGAGAAGGTACATTTAAGAATAACACGTGTTGAAATGATTCCATCGAGTCGAAGTGTTCGAAATGGTCTAGTGCCGTTTGCCAATATCAGACCCCTTTTTCAATAGATTTCCCATAATTTTAAAATTCTAAAGTTTTCAATTCCGCGCCTCCGGCTATACCGTCGATTATTTCCTTCCCCTCATTCTTGATTTAAGGGTTAAATCGATTTGGGCCGTATGAAATGAAATAAACAAGTACGAGTTTTGGTACCTCCTATAAACTCTCTCCATATATATGTACTTGTTAGACATCTAGGTCATTTACCGATCGAGCCCAAGAGGTTGAAAATCTGCCAGAACATATGGACATTGTGTAAATGGAATGAAGCGCGATTTTCTTCCCCCTTGATTCCGATTTAAACTCAGTATGTTTGCAGCCACAATATCTGAGAATTGCGGCTTGTTGTGGCACCCTAATTAATAAGCAATAATAGGAGGCAGTGAATGCATTAATCAGGAATATGGGTATAAAAGCCAACTTGATTTCTTACCCTAATGGTAAAAAGTTCATCATTTCTTGGCTAGATTCATCAAAAATCGTTAAACTTAAAAATACATTACAAAATGGCGCCAAGTGCAACCCCAAATGTTCCAGAACCAGAAGAAATTCAAGCAACCATTGAAAGATTAGCTGTTTTGAAACCAATTGGACACTCGAAAATTAATAAAGAGGTTCGCCCTGGATTTGATACAACGTGGGGAGAGAGATTGCCAGAGGCCACTAAACAAAGATTCGCCAAATATGGTATTGATACGTCAAACGGTTATCCATATATCCCAACAAATGACAAAATTCCTAAATTTGTAGACGAGGCTTTCGCTATCAGAAACGAAGAGTACCCATTCATTGAGAGAGGTAAGAATGCTGATCCAGAGAAGAAACTGTTGTTTGATGCTGCTGAAGATGTTATTCACTTGACTCCATACATTGGTACTGAAATTGTTGGATTGCAATTGGCTGATTTGACAGACCAACAAAGAGATGAATTAGCATTGTTGATTGCGGAAAGAGTTGTTGTTTTTTTCAAGGACCAAGACTTATCCCCGCAAAAACAACTTGAATTAGGTCACTACTGGGGACAAGTTGAAGTTCACCCACAAGCAGCAAGAGTAGGTCCAGATTATGATGGATTAACCGTCATGTGGCATGAGTATTTCAGAGAAAGATCGTTCAGCTTCAAAAACACCCGAGACAATGGCTGGCACAGTGACCTTGTTCACGAAAAGCAAACTGCGGGAATCACGCACTTGCACCTCGATGCCATCCCAGGGATTGGAGGTGAAACATTGTGGAGTTCCACTTATGGTGCTTATGATAAATTATCTCCTGCTTTGCAAAAGTTTTTGGACGGTAAGACCGCTATCTACAGATCTGCTCATCAATACTTGGACAGGGAAAATCCTTTGAAAGGACCAAAACACGTGGAAAGAGAGCATCCAATTGTTAGAACTCATCCTGCCACTGGTTGGAAGTACTTGTATGTCAACCGTTCCATGACAGTTAGAATTGTTGGATTATTACCGGCCGAATCAGATTTGATCTTGAACTATTTGTACGACGTGATCGAAACCAACAGAGACATTCAAGTCAGATGGTCATGGCAAAAGGAATTGGGAAGTATCAAGAACAAGAAGGACGGGAATGAACCAGTAGTATACCGTGGTGTCAGTGCTTTATGGGACAACAGAGTGGCCAACCATAGCGTTGTTTTCACTGAAGAATCACTTGCTGGCAGACATGGTACTAGAGTTACCGCATTGGCTGATACTGGTTATTTTGATCCAGAATCCAAGTCTCAAAGAGAAGCCTTGGGATTGCCATTGAACTAGTTAGAGCAGTAGAAGCTGTAGTTCTTTTTGGTTAGTTTATATAAATCAAGTTCCAATATTAAATCGTACATTCATTGATTGAATGGCAAAAATTTTCTACTAATATAACTTAGTGCAGTCCGAATGGCATGTTTCTCTATGGTTGGTTGCGAGATTTACTGGAACGCGAACATCTCGCCATTTGTTCTCCTCAACTTTTGTGCTCCACAATTAAAAAATTGCTCTTCCGTATAAAGGTTGCTTTTTCTCTTTTCTTATATCTACAAGTTATCAGACATTAAGTTGAAAAGATGGATTTGATATCTTTGGGGTTGACGCCCAGAAGATCAAAAAAGATATTACGAGTGATTAACAATAATAGGATTTCCCTTACGATCAAGAATGAATTTGATAAACTCAACTCTTTTACCAAATCATTTCTAGCTAACCAAGTAGAAGCTGAACAGCAACTAAAAGGTAAAGTTAATGATTCATTGTTAAAAGCATTCCAAGAATTGTACTATTTATTTGACTGTGAGAACTTCAAATTTGAAAGGGTAACCAGTATAAATTTGGAGAAATTGAAATCCATATACGAGCAAGCGAAGAAATCGACCCAGGTTGGTAATGAAGAAGGAAACCCAGGATCCGAAGCCAACACTATTTTAGATATTATTCAAAGATATATCATTTTGACAACTACTTTGAAGAATTCAGAAGATTTGATTTACAAAACATTGGTGTTGAAGAACCAAGTTGTGTATTGGGAATCATTGAACAATTCTACTTTCAATAAATTGGTTTATTTTGTTCAAACTTCGCCTGCTAAGTTATACAACTTTGCAATTGAGATATTCATTAAGACTAAGAAACTTTTAGAAAACAATGTTTACAAAGTTTCAAACCAATCAGTGGGAACTGAAGAAGACAACGATTACTATTATGCTTGGACAGTGACCAAGAAACTCTCTCATGCATTGAATACTACATTTTCGAAAGCATTGCACCAAGAGACTCCATCTATTGGTTTTTTGAGTGTTGAAAAATATTCTATCCATTGGTATTTGAATGCAATAAAATTCGTGGCCAAGTTCCCTATAACTGTTGTTAGCAAAGAGATCCATTCGAAATTAAGACAAATCAACCAAGAAATTAAACTGAATATTGGCAATATTGATATTTTAATTAAATGTAACCCTGATGATTATTTGTCCTCTTTGGTGAATATTTTGAATATCGACAAAGATAGTACAAATACAATCTTGCAAGCAATCGATAAGACGGCTAAATTTGAGCTCAAATCGTATAGTTCCACTGCCGAACCTTCATTTCTTACTAGGTATTGGGTAGTTATTGCGTTTGCTATTTTCTATGGACCTTCCCAGAGTAGGAAAATTTATAACAACTGGGATGAAATTCTTCATTGGATTAATTATAATGGTATTGAACCTGTGATTGGGTTTTTTAAGAATTGGGTGGTCAGACCATTAGGCGAAATGTTGGATATCTTAAGAAGCGATAATGAGATAACTATAACGACTAAAGATTCCTTGCACTCAGATGTCAGTTCGTTGGAATCCATGATTTACGAATTTGCAAAAGATAACCATATTGACACCACACCAGGACAGATCAGTGAAGACGTTAGGAATGGAGACTTGAAGATTGTCATGACGAGATACGAAGATGAAATTAGATCACCAATCAAATACTTGATTTCTGGTTCTTTGTTGCGTTTGTTCTTGATACAAATCCAAAAGGGTAAAGTTGATGGTGCAGTAGCTATTAATGGAATTGACAAGTTATTGAAGTCTCAACAATTGGTCTTTGGAATTGTCTCAGTAAGTCCATCCATATTCATTTTGTATCAATTGTACCAATACTTGACCGCAGACAAGCCAATAGTATTGAATGGAAAACAATTGAACATCATATGTTTGAAATGTTTGAATAATATCGAAAACTTGTTGATTTTATTGCAAGCTGAGAACCAAGCCGACTATGAAGGGGAATTGCTCATTGAGATAATCAACCTTTTGGTCTGTTCCAATGTGCTCATTCCGCTGGAATTGAAAGAGGACTGGGTTAACGATTTGAACGCTTTAAATGACGACCAGTTTAGTATTAACACGAAGCTAGATTTGATACAGAAGATCTGGAATATGTACGGCCCATACTTTAGATGATTCTTACAATAAATATTATCATTAATATTATACAACTTGTAGTTTTTAGTTTGTGCACTACCACGCGACCGTTATTTTCCACAGGAAAGATCAAACTGCAGAAAGTTTGTTCGTTTGCGTTCGATAGTAACAAGGGGAAGACAGAAAGAGAAAAAATATATACAACCAACAAAAAAACCTCCAACTTCGAAAACCAACTTTTTTTCATATTCACTTTTTTTTTGTTTCAAGTTTTTGCGGTAATACTACTTACTTATTGCAACCATGAATCTTATGGATATTTTATCACAGGACCCGCCGTCGTCCTTGTATAGTCCAGACATTGAAAAACAGGGTAATGACAACAATAGTAATAATCACAGTTCGCATGTTTCCCAGAATAATGTCAACGGAAGAATTTCCAATGGTAATAAAATCACCGAAACCCATACTTCAACGGCAAAAAATCCTAAAGATAATGTAATCTACTTACCTACCACGTTAACAGAATTTCAGGAATCGTTAATAGAGTTGATTTTGCATTTATTTAGTTCCGAATTGTTGAACGACGTGCGGTCCAAGAGATTGAAAACCAGTATTGATAACCTATTAGATTCATCCAATGTTATCAACGATAGTATCAGCAACAAGAATAGTTCCAATAATGAAGACAAGATATCTTTATGTTTTGAACAATTGTTAACTATCGAAAACCACCCATCATTAATTATTGACCATTTCATTCCCAAAAAAATTCTACTCCTGGAAACCATTGAACGTCAACTTAATATGAGTGGTAAGGTGCAGCTTTTCAATAGGATTGTCGATGGGTTCATCAAAGAAAACAAACCAGAGGGATATCGGATGATTGTCGTTTCTAATAATGTGAAAGAGTTGGAACTATTAGAAGGAGTAATTCTTGGCAAAACTTTGTATTACACCAATTCAAGCAGTGCAAAGTTGTACGATGATAAGAAACCAATACCTGATTTAAAAGATCCTTCAAGTCATAAACTATTCATTAATCTAATTACATCCCAACAGTTGTATAATAATTATATTTCAGTAAACAATGGAAATTCACGTAGTGATGATAATAAAAGTGAGGACGATAAGTATGATATAATTGTTTCATTTGATTCCAAGTTGGATGTCAAATCACCTAGTATCGAAATACTTCAATCAAAAACTGACAGTCCATTTCCTATAATAATCCCAATTCCTGTGTTTTCATTGGAGCAAATTATAACTCATCATTTTCCCGAACCACAATCAACAAATCATTTCAATGATTCAAATACTAATAATCCTTTGCATAAATGGAAGATTAAATGTATGAATACCCTATCTGTGAACTTATTTAACTTGAAAGAATTGACCAAGGATTTTTTTGTAGAGAATTATGGTGCCAACATGAAAGTTTTCTTCCAACATTTGAATGACGACCCCACGAAATTATCTGAATTATTTACGAAGTATAATGAACAATTAGCATTACTGTTTTCCGATGATAAATTGATCAAGAAATTGCATGGATATTATTCCCTCGGCAGTAATGGTGGCTTTGATCAAATCGACGTTGCTGATTATCATTTACTTAAATCAAGATTAGCTGAATCGTTGCATTTGAAACTTGCTGATTTGGAAACGAAATCAAAGGATATTGAAATAGGGTTGATTGAAAAGCGCAAATATGAAACATCGAGACAAGGACATTATGACGATGATGAAGATTTAATCGCTGAAAACTATAGAAAACTACGCAAATTGAATGAAGAAGCGAGTAGCTCGGAACGAAAATTGGGTCGTATTGATTCAGACCTAGCTAAACAAGAAGAAATATCAATAGACATTGATAATAAATTGGAAAAATTGCAAGAATATGTCGATAAAGACATAACTGAGGATGCACTTTTACAGCAAACCAAAGCGTTGAACGATTTGAAAGAAGAATTAGAGAAGATGCAACAAGAATATGATAAGATAAATCAAGAATCCGAATCAACGAGAGATAAATATCAAACGAGTTCAAACACCGCTTTCCAATTGTCGCAAACATTAGCTCATTTGAAAGAACAAAATATTAAATGGGACAGCAAGCTTTCAAGACCAGGGCTAATCCAATTACCCGAGTTGATTAAGAAAGATACGACAATTGGATACGAGATGAAATTGAATCGACTCAAGCAAGAAAATAAGTTTATTCAACTGTTTTTCCAAAGTAGAATTGATAAATTGTATCAAGAACGACAACAATTGGTGGATAACTCCGGGTCAAGTAGTAGGCCAAGTAATCGTATGAGTAGAGCTCCAACCCCATTATAAAACTAGAAAAGAAACATCTATATAATATATAATATATATATATATATATTCTGGATCAATTAAATTGTTCGATGTACGTTTTTTTTTAAGCTTTTAATTATAATTTTACGCGGGGAAACGACATGGTAATAATGTATTAATATTTCGTGGGATCTGGTCTGGAGAGTAGATACTATTGTTGAAGAAAGAAACATGAGATACCGTTGTGGAATCGTCTTGTTTTTACCAATATTTCATGGGTGATTAGTTCAAGCATTGGCTCTTAGTTATCAGATAGTACAAAAAGTACAAAAAAAAAACCTGGCGGTTATCCGAAGCTCCCACTAGCACACAAAAAATAAACCACCATAGACTAGGGAAAAACCAGCGACCTGACAAACAGGGCAAAAAAAATTCAACGATAATTTTTTTTTTTTCCTTTTCGGTTTCTATTTTCATTATTGTTGGAATTCTTCTACTCAAGAATATCCCATTTTTTCTTATTTGGTGGAAGATATTGAAATAATAGCATGGCTGTTCTGGTTGATTTCAACTCATTTGAGATACCTCGAAGTTTTGAAGAAGCAGAAATCCTCGTACTACGTATTTACTTCAATCTCAAACTATGGTTTTTCTGCACATACTTCCCAATTACCACAGCCACCAACAACACCACGACCACCATTTCCACTCTTCTTACCATCGACGAGTATGAATCTACAGCCTGGGGGTTGGTGAAATTAATTAGAGATATTTTATTCACATATTTAATCTACACTCAATTGTTAAAGTTTTATAGATCAATTAGAGGATATGGTGTTATAAGATGCACCAAAGAGTTAATCAACCGAATTAGTTCTTGCGTATCGTCCAAAATCATGCAATTACCACCAATTAAGAAAAAAATTGATAAAGAATTACAAGCGACAATAGTGAAAATGGAACAAGAAATCATGAAAAATGATGATGAATTATTACAATTCCCCACGTTACCATATCATGGAATATCTGAACAAGACGTTTCTGAAGAATTGGATAAATTGAAAACATTGAAACATTCCGATTGGATAAATGGTAGAGTCAGTGGAGCGGTTTATCATGGAGGTGATAAATTATTGAAGTTACAAGTTGATGCATATGATAAATACTCCGTTGCAAATCAATTACATCCAGACGTGTTTCCCGGGGTACGTAAAATGGAAGCAGAAGTGGTGCATATGGTGTTGGATATTTTCAATGCTCCAGAAACTGGGTGTGGGGCAACAACTTCTGGTGGTACTGAGTCGTTGTTATTGACTGGTTTAGCAGCAAGAGAATATGGAAGAAAATATAAAGGTATTACTGAACCTGAAGTGATTGCTCCGATTACTATTCATGCAGGGATTGAAAAGGCGTGTTTTTATTTTGGTATGAAATTACATAAAGTCGATTTGGATCCAGTTACCTATCAAGTTGATGTGAAACAAGTAGAGAGATTGATTAATAGTAACACGGTGTTGTTATGTGGATCTGCGCCTAATTACCCACATGGGATAATTGATGATTTTAAGGCATTGTCTGATTTGGCCGTTAAATATGATATTCCATTACATGTTGATGCATGTTTGGGATCATTTATAGTATCATTTTTGGAACAATCCAAGGTACATGGCGACAGAGAATTACCGTTGTTTGATTTTAGATTACCTGGGGTGACATCGATCTCCTGTGATACTCATAAATATGGATTTGCTCCCAAGGGCTCATCGCTTATCATGTACAGAGACCCTAAACTACGTGAATGTCAATATTATATCTCCAGTGATTGGACTGGTGGAATGTATGGATCACCAACTTTAGCTGGATCTAGACCTGGTGCTTTGGTGGTGGGATGTTGGGCTACGTTGATTAATATTGGTAAGGAAGGATACACAAAATTTTGTTACGATATTGTTCTGTCATCCATGAAACTTAAAAAAGCGGTGCAAGAAAATCCCACGTTATCAAAATATTTAAAACTAATTGGTGACCCTATTGGATCTGTCATTGCGTTTAAAATCCGTCCTGATAAAGAAAGTCATTTAAGTATTTATGAAATAAGTGATTTGTTAACCAAAAAGGGATGGCATTTTGCCACATTGCAAAACCCACCAGCGTTGCATTTCGCACTCACAAGATTGACAGTCCCTGTTATTGATGATTTAATAGAGGACTTAATAAGTTGTACGATGGAAGCATCCAGAATAGCCGAGGGACTGAAGAATGGTAATATTAAAAAGAAACAAAGTGATACAGCTGCGTTATATGGTATAGCGGGCAGTGTTCATACGGCAGGTTTGGCAGATAGATTAATTGCTGCGTTCTTAGATACTTTGTATAAAACATAGGCGATAATACAATACAAATAATAATGAAAGAAATTGACGATTGTTAATTGGTCGTTGTTGGTAAACGTCAGTCATCAACCATCGCTAGTTGGTTGATACACTTGGCGACGGTTGTGTTGTAGTGATAATCGCATAGAGAGCCAAATCGGGTAACATTTGCGCGGCAAAAAGAAACGTAAGGACAACCATCAAGAAAAAAAAAATTAGAAAATAGAAACCTTAGATAAGATTTGTATGTTTCATATCTACAACCAAAAACTACAACTGTCCCTTCCTTTTACATAGAACACATTTGAACATACCATTCCTTTAAAATAACATACAGTCATCTCAACATTATTATCCTCCACATGTCACTGTGTCCGTCATCGATATCATTCACATCAAGCGCGTTCAGCACGGTTTCTATCATTAGTTGGATATTTGCCCAATTTCCACAAATACTTAAAAATTACACCACGAAATCATCTCATGGGATATCTCCTTTATTTTTAATGTTATGGTTTATGGGGGATTTCTTAAGTTTTACAAGTTGTTTGATCAATATAAATACCGTTTTGAAATTCCAATTATATATAAGTATTTTTTTCCTATGTAATGATATTACGTTATGTTACCAATATTATCATTATAATTATAATTATCCTAAACATACCTATGTTGAAATCCATAACGAAGGTGATAATAATAATGTTTTAGAAAGAGCCAGAAAAGTGGAAGAGGAAAATGGGGATGGCGATTATGAACTACCGAAGACTCCTCTTGGTGATGGCGATGATGATGTTTCATTACATCAAGCACAAGATATCCATCGTATAACTCATCATCATTCAACAAGTATGACTCAAAGATTGAGTGAAGAAGGTTATATAACATCAACCCCTAGTAGTTATGATTCGACCAATGAGGAAGGAGGAAGAAACAACTTAGTTAGGGCAAGTTCAGCCCATGGAAGTCCTGGTAGTAATGCAGGAATAATTAAAAAATCAATAATTGGTACGATGTTACAAGCAGGTAAGACTATGGCGTTACCACTTTCCACAATAACTACATCCGCCTCATCATCATCAACATCAACGATGATATCCACATTAAATTCTAATGATTCATTGGGATTGTTTTTAGCATGGGGAGGTACTGTTGTTTATTGTCTATCAAGGTGTCCTCAATTATACAAGAATTATAAGAGGAAATCAGTTGAAGGTATATCACCATTATTATTTGGAGCAGCATTATTAGGAAATCTAACATATACCTTATCGATACTATCGAGCTGTGAATTTTATGATGGTGGTGAAACTAGAAAAAATTTCATTGTTAAAGAATTACCGTATATTTTGGGAAGCTCAGGAACAATCTTATTTGATATCGTTTATTTCATTCAGAAATATTTGTATCGTGATAATATTGTTACTGCTAGCGGCACGGGAAGAAGAGTTGTGAATGCCAATAATACTATGGTTTTGGAAAGTTGGAATGATATCGAAAGTCGTCATTCAAATAGGTGATCAGATAATAATAGATTTAAGGAATAGATCGATAAATATAGATTATATCATTATATAGAAAAGGTTTATTTATTTATTTATTTATTGGGTGCCAAAGTGTTGGCAAAAAATAGACGAGTCGTGTAACTTTGCTAACATGTTGTAGTTCAATACACGCCGGTGAAAAAAGGGAATACATTGAAAATATCATCTCGAAAAGCCTTAAGAATAAACTACCAAGAGAAAAGATTTACACTGAATGCAGCACATTTGTCCAGATTCTTAAAGTAATGAATAACTTAGCAGAAGAAAAGACTGATGAAGTTGTTATGAAAGCAGCAGAAGAAATAGTAAAAGTCAACAAAGATGCGAAAGGAATTCAGGCAACAACTCAAGAAAATCACCAAGAAATCCGCGAAGCATACAGAAATATTAATAGCAAATATCCGGAATATTATCATTTACTTAAATACGTTGCTGAAGATATTGTCGATTATAAACAGTCTGGCTTATCGAACAAGATGATCAAAATGATAATCCAGAAATCAAAAGAGAACGTCAAATCATTATCAAATGAGGATTTCTGGGATGAAATCTACAGCCGGTACCTGGATTACATAAAGGATAACAAACCTACAAAATCTACAGAATTGACCCAAGTTATGAAACTATCAAATGAAGGTGGGAAAGCTGGAAAACAAAATGACTACCAAAAAATGTTTGAAGTTATAAACCATTGCAGAGAATTCTGTGCGGAGAACAAACGTTGTACTCACTGTCTTGAACATGGTCACTCCATAGAAGCCTGCAAAAGTGAAAAGGGAGTAGGTTTTTATTTGGATAGGAAAAAATACACAAAAATTTCACCATACCGCAGTAATGTTTGCAGATTAGAGTTAGAACACGATTATTTCGTTGATTCTGGAGCAGATATTACAATCACTAACGATATCCCTAAGGTGCAAAACTACCATGAGCTACAACATCCAATATATGCTATCGATGCTGGTAACCACCGACACGAAATTATAGGTTCTGGTCAGCTAAATATCAATGATATTAAGATCACTGCCTGTTATTCACCAACTTTGGATGTACAACTATTGAGTGTTAAAGATCTCTTGAAAAAAGCAGAAGAAGTCAGTTTTAACGACGATGGGAACATCAACATGAAACACAATGGAAAATTAACTAAAATTGGTACGTTGCAATCAAAACTGAACACTAAATTGAGATACGTGGGGTTACAGAATAAACATTACAAGACCGGATTGCAAATCCACGAAATATTTAACCATCGTCATGTTGACACTATTAGAAGATTGTGTGATTATTTAAAGATTCCATTCACGCTGAAAGATGAACAGCAAATCAAAGACTGTTCCATATGTCTACATACACATCTTCGACGAAAACCACACAATCAGTCCATCACTGTTCCAGCCACCCGTCGATTATTCAGAATGTGGTTGGACCTGATCCAAATCGCACCAAGTAATTATTGGATGCTCATCACTGATGAGTATTCCAATTATACCTTTGGTGTATATTCAGACGATCAACGAGATTTGCGGGCCAAAACGGAAAGGAAGTTGCTCCAAATACGCCAAATGTTTCCAGATGGCATCATATATCTTCGTTCTGATAATGGCACAGAAATGCCGGGTCAGGATTTTTTGAACACGGCTAAAACCATCCTGTATGAGTATGTGCCCCCTTATTCCCCACAATCTAAAGGGAAGAGTGAACGTACTAACGGCATTATACTATCTGATGCTCGTTCCAAACTTAAACGGTTTTATTTATCCGAGAAGCTCCATTTATTAGACAAATTATCAACGTATGCTATTCGTGATGCTATATACATGAAAAACCGAACCCCGGATGTGAATGGTAATATTCCTTTTCATAAATTTTGGCATCTTTTTCTCTTCTTTAGGCCTTGAATAGTTTTTCTATCTTGAATAAAGAATCTATCAAATTATAAATTTAATTCTTATACAAAGAATAAAACGATAGCTAAAAATGTGTAGTTATATTTCTGAACATTCTACACGACTATCAAATTATCATTCCACTAAATATGAAAACTTCGGGGATTTTTTCTTCCCATTTGAAACCATACCCCGAACCCATACTCTAATTGCAACCAACCAAGGTAACGAACAAATCATTAACGGTGCATCATGGTGGTTAGTATAGCAAAATCAACTGAATCCCAACGTTCATTATTAAGAAAACTAGGAATATTTGGCACGGTAGCCATAGGATTATTCATTGTAGGTAAGAAACACATTGCCATACAAAAGCAAAATCGTCATGATTTAGAATCTGATTCAAGTATAAAACATGAATTAAATCATTTAGGAGAAGAAGAAGAATTTGGTTATGTAACTAAAAGAAGAGGTTTCCCATTGACAAACCCCAATTTAGATTATCATTCTCCTGATAGACAATCGAAATATGTGGGTACGGGAGATGCTTTTAGTTCAAGAAGACCAGGTGATAAATTGTCCATGTACCATGTTTTGAAATCAAAATGGTTTCCTGATGAAGCGGAAGAAAGTAAATATTATAAACCTGGTAGAGAAGATAAACTTGATAAATAAGCGAGAGAGGAAATACGTATGAAACTTGGTTTTTTTTTTTGTATATAGTAATAATAGTACAGGCTTGTATTAATTAATTAAACTAAATTAAATTATTCATTGATTAAATCATTGAAGGCGATTTCGTAGATTAAATTGGATTTTAAAAACTTATCAAGACACCATCCACATAAGAAATTGTCTTGAAGTTCTTGTAAAATCATAATAATGTTTGATTTAACTTGATCATCCTGATTGAATAAATTTAATAACAACAATTCAATACCTTTGTTCTTATCAAATATGGTAAGGTTACCTCCATGAGCAGAAGACGATTGAAGACTGGTAGATGAACTTGGAGGAATCAAATAAGTAATTAATAAGAAAATCTCTAATGATTTCCCACTGATTAAAAATTTCAAAATATTGAACCAGATTTCCCTCTCATTGATTTTATTATTGGTAGTTAACGAACTCAAACTTTGTAAATGATATTGTAAATCAATCATCAAATTCAATTCATTGGATAAATTTGGCAACAACAAGTTGTAAACCAATTTCTCATTATATAGCAAATCCTGGAATTTTTTTGAAATCAATTGATAGCATGAAATTTCCAATAATTTATTGGTATCACTGGCCCAATAATATCCTATCCCATCCAATAATAAAATAAGATCTCGATTATTAGGAGCCAAGCTGTTGTTAAAATTTTTCGAACTCAACAAGATCCTTATAATCTCATTAATATGTCTCCTAAAGATCAACTGAATGGTAGTTAAATCATCATTATAATTGAACAACGACAATTGCAAATTGGATAAAAATTTAGCATCTTCGGCAATAATGGAATTTCGAAATTCCATTTCCGAACCAGACAATTGTGAACTCAAGATGAATTCGTTATTATCCAAATCATACATCAAATCCCATAATCTATCATTTTGTTTGAAAAATGGGTTTATTGTACCAGCAATAAACGAATCACATTCTTCCAACAAATCAATCTTGGAAACATCAATCATGGGGAATACATTATAATTTGTTAAAATCCCACTCAATATCCCACCTCCAGTAATAATTTTCAACACTAACAAAATATGATCAATAATATAACCAGAAGAATTTTCATAACTTAAAAAAATAATCTTCTTACCAGTTAAGATGGCATTAATTAGGATGATGATAGGTGGTGTTTGTAAACCATAGATGGTCAATTCATGATTTAGCACTGTCGATGTCAATTTAGCTTGTAAAATATTGATCAAATTGGGTTTGAAATTCAAATCAGTAGGATTCAAATAATCACCAATAGTATCAGGTAAATTCAACAACGGTATTTTGATGGGGATATTCATTTTATTAAAAGTAACAACCGAATTGAAACTCAAATCTTTTCTAATGAACAAATCTTCATTGATGGTATTGTCTTTATTTATTCCCAATAATTTATTTCTAAACGCTTCATCATAATAAATTTTATCATTGATAGGTAAATCCAAAATAGACGTAATTAACAATTTTTTAATAATTGACACGGACGCATCGTCACCATTGGAAATTTTGAAATCTTTTTCATTGATAGCACGAAACAATTCTTTAACAAACACAATGTCATTATCTTTGAAATACATATCCAAACATATTAACAACAATGGTTTAAAGTTCTTGAAATAGGGCAATTTGGTGATTATTGACAATGACTTAATTCTTGAACCACGTCTATATTGATCATTTTTCTGATTATTGACAATGGTATATAAATAGTACGGCTCCGATTCACAAGTGGTTTTATTGTGGAGATATTGGAATTCCCCATTGGTTGTGTTTCTGTGCAATAGGAACAAGGTGTAGTCTTCGGAACGTTTGTGTATTTGGTCAGGTAACATCAATTCAGGCAAGAAATATAGTTTCTCGAGCCCTGGCAAGGCGTGAGGGTATTGATGGACCAAAGATGGACCTTTATCAACGTGAAATTCTGCAGTTATTATGTATTCAATGTTCTTCATTCGATGTGTCGTTGTTGCTTTTGATATCTATACTGGTTGTAGATGTTTTGCTGTGGCTCTATCTGTGGATGGTTATGTGTATATAAGTCTAGATTTGTTGACAGGTGATAGTTTTCTTGCGGTTGTAAGATTTATTTAAAGTGTATGTGTGTGCAAGAGAGAGAGAGAGAGAGAAAAAAAAAGAAAGGGACTTCTTCTTTTGGGTTTTGTCTATTTTTTTTTTTTACTTTTACTTTTCACTGTACTGCCTCTGCCTTTCCTATTGTTTTTTTTTTCTTCTTGACGAGCAAACTAGGGAAAAAAAAAGGGAATCCTGCATTGTGTGAGGCGCGTATGTCTCAGTTACCACCACCGTTTCTCGTTCCCCCGGTCGCACTCCTCGCCCTCAAATTTTGGTGGCAGGGTTCAGTCCATTCAGGTCCACTCAGGTCGATGCACAGAATAAATGGATGCGTAACTGAACAATAGTCTCAATGGAGAATTTAAACGCGACACTTAAATTACATACGGACACAATTAAACGTTTTTCTTGCTTTCACAAATAGTAAAAAGAATTTTCATTTTAACAAAATATACACAAAATATATGAAATTAATAATACAAAAAAATCGACAAACCATCCCTTTTAGTTGTCAAAGTAATCAGCCATTTCTTGATCTAATTCTTCAACGGTCTTCTTCTTTGGCTTTGGTTTACCCTTTGGTTTGTTCTGAGATTTACCAGGTCCAGCCTTCTTCTTGTTAAGAGCAGCCTTAGCAGCAGCAACTTTTTTAGCACCAGCCGATTTTGGAGCAACAGGCTTCGCATTTGGGGCAATTCTTGAAGCCAATGGTTTCTTACTGGTGTCAATAACTAATTCCAATTTCAATTTAGCAGCACCGCCATCAATTGAGGCACCGTTGTATTTCTCCACTGCAGCAGTAGCATATTTACTGGTTTTGAAAATGACAGTAGCAAAACCTTGGAATTGACCCCTTTCATTGTAACTTAATGCAATGGTTTGCACACCACCAACTGCTTGTTGGAAAAATTCCTTAAAAAAAGTTTTGTTAGTCGTTGTGGTTAAAAAGATATATACATGAGCTAGAAAGAAAGCCAAAAAACCAAAAGAAAAGGTTGACGAGTTGGAATGAAAATGGGAGGACTTCATGAAACATGTTCTTTTTGTGGATTTTGAAAATGACAACAACCTAGTTGGCTCGGTCGCGAGTTCAACATGGTTCGTCTAATCTCTTTGACCGTGCGATATGGAATGCTTTAGTTTTGGAATACTCGACTGAAGAAAGCAAACACAAAGAATTGATCTGCAATTGTCCCGCCCCCAGGACAAGTTATCGAAAGAAAATCAAACAAGGTTAATCACAAAATTAATTGGACTAACCCCTTCCCCTTAGTTGAGATTCCAAAACATAAAAAAAAGCAAACGCCAACAATCAAGAGCCCCAAAGAGCCCTGGATTCCAAATAATTGGTAGGTCGCAACAAACAAGTTGTAGTGTCAAAATCGGTCATCGGTAACTAAGCTTCATCAGCAATGTACCTCCACATAAAAGAAAAAATATCAATCACTAAACCAGCTAATGATGAAAAAAAAAAATTTCAGAAGTTTGACCACCACATGCTGTTAGAACATAGCAAAATGTTGCAATCCGTCCTTCACATTTCCAATACAGTAAAATGGTCCTATTCTTTTCTTATTGAAAGATCCTTTCTCTCTCTTTCTATCGCTCCTTCAAAACGGAGAACATACCTTAACGTTATCATATTTTAAATCCTTTGGTAAATTTGAAACATTAACCTTAGTAGCATATGATAAATCAATAGCAGGAGTTGACGCAGCAGCAGCAGCAGGAGTTGGGGTTTTTCTGTTAAATTTAACAATTGGTTTTTTGTTATTTGTACTACCAATCTTTTTACCGACACGGTTTTGATTGCCACCCTTGGCACCAACTTTAGCACCTGGTCTTCTTGATTTAAAAGTTTTTCTACCGGAAGAAATGATATCGTCTAAAGATTTATCTAATGAGGCAGACATAGTAAGTTACTTATTCTTTGTGTTTGTATTTGTATTTGGGGGGAAGTATGAATGAAATTCCTTGAAGAAAAAGAAGAAATATGAAAAAAAAAATGATGTTGGAAATTTTCCTGATCTTTTTTTTTCCCTTTTATCTGCGTTGAGCAAAATTTCAAAATCTAAAGAAAAAAAAAAAAAAAATCCTTTTGTGTTGGCTGGCTGGCTGGATACGATGATGTGTGTGATGTGTAAGGTGTGATTCCCGCTGGTTGTAAAAAAAAAAAAAAAAATAAAAATAAAAAAAACGTGTACTTTTGCCAAACAACACGTATTGCTAAAAACAGCAATAATATTATATATTGTTACCAAACACACGACGTGTGTTCATTAGTGCGATTTACACGCACTAGGCTGCAAAAAGACATATACACATACGTATATAAAACTGACTAGCATTAGGCATGTAGTCAATTGTTAATAGCCTTCATAATTCAAATAAGTAGATCTTTGTGATGAATGAGAAGCGTCGCTGCTTCTACTTTAAGTATGATGGTTGTACTGAGAGTAATAAGATATCCAATAAATTCGGATATTATCAGTATTTCTATCAATACACTTATTAGTTAATTCAAAAAGTAGATCTCGATAATCCTGATAGAGAGCATTTCGATTTGTGGAGACTTTTACGGTCAAGCACAGATTCGACAAAAGTCAAAACTGAAAAAACCGAACTTCAAAGAGACACAGAATGTTTTTAAAGAGATAGTTGTATGAACAATAATGCTATATACTGAATGCTGGTACTCAAGAACTATACAACTAAATAGAAGTAGAGAGGATAAATAAAGGGCAATATATATAGTTCAAGAAATAAGGAGGGTTCATATTAGAATCCACACACAAGTATCATTACAGCAGTTTCGATTACACTCATATGGCATTTGTAAGTATTATTCAAATGAATCACCACAAATTTTAATCCAAATGTTATTGGTCACGCGTTATAATTCACCTTATTGGTAATTGTGTAGAGTTTGCTAGAATAGGGCTGGACCAAAAACAAAGTGGGTAGCCCGATTGGTTATCCTGATTATCTAAAGTTAGGAGAATTACAAATTGATTCATAACTCTATAGGTACAACTTAATTTGTGTTATTTCTAAAAAGATAAGTATAAGGTTTAGTCAGTCGCTTGTAAGATAAGCCTGAAGATACCATTCGGGAGTACAGCAGTATCAGTTTTTGAACATATTTCGGCTGACCAAAAGGAGAAGGGGTTGGTGGTAAAGAAACTCCACTAGTTTAAAGAGAGAAAGTATAGATATCGTAATGACATCACCTGATAATCCCCAATTCATTAACAAGAGAGTCAAACACATTGTACGTTGTTCATTGTTTATCTTTTATCTTTTATCTGTTGTGAAACTATGTAAGTAAAAATACACGAGGTTATGAGTTAATGTCTGTAAAATATATGGTTGCTGAATGATGATAGGAAATTCCAGAGTTATCCTCATAACGATGCTGACTTGGTTTGTTGACTCACCTCCGCTGTGCCCGTGCCCGTGCCCGTTCCTGTTTGCCAAGATATCCCCCATACAAGGACCAGGTGAAACGAGTATCAAAAATGAAATATTCTGTCATTTTGAAAAATACGTCATTAAAAAAAAAACACCGCGAGAAAATGACACTAATTAAGAATATGTCAGAAATTGAATCCACCACCACACTTAGAGCGCCCACTAAGAAGATCACCGCCACAGTGCGCGCGAATGGTAACTTCTCCCCCCATAATTGATAATAAATTTTGTACGGCAATCTGAACATCACAAACGGAAAAAAAAAAACAGACAATACTAACAAAAGAAAAGACATTGAAGTACAGGGCCCTTGACTCTGATAATGTGGGTTTTTCTTCTTGTTTGCCTGTTCACCAATATTGTCGAATTGTTGAGATAATAGAACGGAATGTGGTATGAACCGATTTCCTATCTTCTATTGTTGATGTTGAATGGAAATTAAAATTCTGTGATTGATTCTCTGATTGTTCGGTTTTGTTGCTTCAAACCCCGATCAAAAAAAAAAAACCCAAGACACTGTATTTTAAGTTTGTAGAGGGAAAAACAAGGAATTACAAGGAAAGAGAAGGAAAGTGAAGGATATAGATGATGAGGGGTGTATGTATGTGTGTGTGTGTGTTTGTTTTTTTTGAAACTGGAAGGCTAAAACAAAGTGTGGAGTAGGCTTTTGTGCTTGTAATTGCTTTCATTGTTTAGTGTGCTTACTGGGGGGATGAAAACATCGAAGCTTGATTGCAACAAGGTTGCAGCTTCCTCAACCATGGGGGGGCAAGGCTAGGAACACAACGACGTCAAAGTGTAAATTGACTCGACTTGGTTTCATTGCTTATCTTGTATCGCTTGACTATTCCCGGTATCTCTGAGTATCTATCTGTATATCTATAACACCCCCATTGATCATTGTACATAACCTACAGTTATCAAACGTCTCTATAATTTTTTTTTTTGATTTCTATTTAAGATTTGCTTTTGCTAACGACCAACGACTAAGGAAAAAGGCAAATATTAAATTGTAAATTGTTGATAAGTCAAGATTATGTAGCACCTCCAAAATAGAATAGAATTAAAAAAAAAAAATGATAATTTGTTGTGTTTCACCTGACTTGATGCAACGGTACCACTACCCCGTCCTCCCCGTCGTAACCTTCTGCAATGGTACAGAATCAATACCCACTTCTGACGCAATTCGTTGTGACCTAAAAACAATAAAGAATTAAAAAAAAAAATAATTATATTTCCATAGTATGATTTTTCCGCGCTTAATCTACAAACGCAAAAAGGAAAATTACTTCCATCTCCTGTATCACTTCCTTTCCTGTCTCACTCTGTGGTCCCCCTCCTTCCGTTCCTCCTTCGTCACTCTCCAGCCTATTGCCGAGGATATAGCAGAACATGATCTTACCAAAGACCAACTGCTAAGACCTATTTGGTGCCATATGAACCACAGCTACAAGAAGTATATGCGTAGACATGTAAACGTAAACTAACAATAAAACAAATTAATAGAAAGTATGCCACCACACTTTTTTTTTTGATTTAATTTGACGTAGTTCATAGTTTGTACGGGGGAAGTCCCGGCGGAGAAAGAGACAGAGAAGAAGAAGCTTTTCATTTTGCCGAATAGTATCCTGCACATAGACCATTTTCGTACGGCATCAATTTTCTTAATTTTTTTTTTTTGGTTCTTTTTTTTCTATTATATGTGTGGATAGAAGTAGTTAGTGTTAGTGGGAAATATTTTGATAAGAAATATCAGACTAAACAATGCAAGAGGTCTTTTTTTTTGTTTTGTTTTTTTAGATTTGGCTATTGACCAAATCACAGTTTTAATATTAATATATCTTCTGCATTGTGCAAAATTTCAAGTTCTGCTCCCACATATAGCTAACACATTTTCCCTTCTCTTTAAAAAAAAAAATTTACAAAAAAATCAACCCCAACCCATAAAGCCATCTTAATTTCCATTTGATATATTTTTGTTTCCATTCTATTATTTTTGCATTCATTTTCTTTTTCTCGAATATATTTTTTCCAGTTTCTTGGTGTTGGTAACAGAAGTGCCGTATATCTATATCTATTTATACATATATATACTTTGACGGAATATCAAGAACTTTTTTTTTCCACCTACAAAACTGACAAAAGTGGAGAACCATAATAAAGAAGAAAATTGCAACAACAATAATACCAACAATAACGTAAACCAAATCATATCATATCGAATCAACTATACACACCACCATGTTTGTATTGTCACTTGGTTTGATCAACCATACGCAACCACCAACGAGTTTATACACCCTATCTTCCGATCCACACAAACGATATGAATCTTTCACTACCAAAAAACTAGGAATATTTAAATTTCATGTTGTCAGATTCTTACAGCGTTTGATCTATGGAACAAAACGATATAAAGAATTATTCCCACCTATTGCCAAAGTACAACAAATCAATAATGTTAAACAACAATATAAATTCCCTGTTAATTGTGCTGCTGATGATTTGGATTTAGGATTTGGGGAATCTGATCAAATTGAACTTTTTAATAATTCCAACCATCATCATGGTCATGGTCATGGTCATATCTATAATCCAAAACAAGAAATACCAGACTTTGATGAATTCTTGAACAGTTCTCCTCAAAGTCATGACATCATTCACAATCATTTCCATCCTAGCCAACAGCTCCCCACTTTCAATGAAGACATTTTCCAACCAGTTACTGTAATTGGACCTAAACAAATTGTTCAACTCTCCCATCCTTCTCCTACCAACATATCTACAATGACACTTCGTAATCCAGTAGTATCACAGACCAATTTTTATGATTATTTTAATGATTTTATTACCCAAGATAAAGAAGATGGTTCTACCGTATCTTCTGAAACCTATATTAGTCCCCTTGATGATGAGATACTAGCTGGTATAGTTTCACACCTGCATGATGAAGAAGCTCCAATACAAAGATTTCTTTCTACGTCGTCATCTGATTCTTACCGTTCATCGTTTGCCGAAGAAGTAGAAGTAGATGGAGAAGTAGATGCAGAAGAAGTGGAAAATCACCAACAACAAGACCTTGCATCTTTATGTTCCTCATTGAACTCTTCCATTCATCATAATTTTGAATTCCATAACCACCATGATCATCATTCACAAGAAGAATTACCCGAATCTTTGGAACAAGTTGAAGAAATTAAATTGAAAATAGAACCAGTAGATGAAAAGCCAGTACTTGATAGAAAGAGAAAACATGAATCATCATCTTCGTCACCATCTCATGCAAAATCTTCTTCTTTATCATCATCAAGTCCAATTTCCATAAATAATGTTTCATCATCCCCATCTTCGTCCACATCATCTTCTTTATCATCTTCTTTATCATCTTCATTATCATCTTCATTATCATCTTCATTATCTACATCTTTAAAATCAAACCCATCATATCTTACTACAAAGAGATTATCAAAAAGGAAAAAAAGTGATCTACCTAAAGAAACTACCACTATTACAACCACCACAACCACCAACAATATTCAAGTAAAGAAAACTACCACCACTACGATCGAAGGAATAACCACCAGTTTGTTTTTCTGTCCCCATTCAAATTGTAATGGTGTATTTAAAGTGAAAGGATATCTAACTCGTCATCTTAAAAAACATAATGCTAAAAAAACCTTTGTTTGTCCATTTTATGGTAATGATTCAAAATGTCATCCAAGTGGAGGATTTAGTCGTCGAGACACATTTAAAACCCATTTAAAAGCTTTACATTTTGTTTATCCAGCAGGTACGAAATCTCTGGAAAGAAATTCAAAATCAGGTAGATGTGGTGGTTGTTTTCTCTTTTTTGATAATAATGCCGATTGGTTACGAAATCATATTGAAGCGGGTCTTTGTACTGGAGTTGTAAATTATCGTGAATCGTTAAATAATTTGTTAGATTAGGTTAAATTAGAATAAATCAGATTAGATATCTTGAAAATTAATTTAATACAGAGTTGTAAAATTTGCTTGTAAAATATGAATATGAATATAAATATAAATATAAATAAAAGTATGCATTAATATTAATAATTCTATGTAAATATCCATATCGTCTAAATCGACAATATTGATTTTAACGCTAGAATAGATACACGTTAATAGTTCTCTAAAGCTGCTAAAAGTTAGAAGCTTATACATCAAATGGACGTCATAACCGCTTTACTTAAAACTAAACTCACCAGAAGTCAACCTACCAGGTTGGCTTATTCTGTAGAAATATGAATTTATTTAAGACCCAAGAGAAAAATGTGCCCCTATTTATAGTCCTAAAATAAAAAAGGGTGACGGTGGTAGTGGCGACAGTACAAAAATAAAAAAAAAAAAAAATTTATTAGACAAGGGAGAAGTTACTAAACTTGTCAGACTACAAATTTAATCCATAAGTGTTCGCTACTGTTTCATGTTTCTGACACTGTTTTATGTTACACTTTGTGTCATACTTTTATTTCTTTTGTTTTATATTGCTAAGATCATAAAACTTACCAATTACACAATACTACTGGTCTAGTAAGGAGGATGTCACATGATTGCATCGATGTTTGACAAACCTTATTCTATTATTGGCCATCACCATATTTGGTATGACAAGTGATTCATCTGAAACACCTGGGGATGATGAACCAGTAGCTTGTCTAGTGTTACCCAGAGAATATAAATAGACTTGGGTTGCCCCTTGTCTTTTCAACCTGGTAAAGGTTTCTGAACTAGGGTTTATATCAATCTACGACTAAGAAATCTTAATCAAGTTATGGGTTCTATCACTGACAGATCTACTGTTTTTAATTCTTTACTATTGGAGGTCATGTCCAAATGATCAAAGACTACTCTAATAATTTCCTCTCACAAAACTAGTTACTTGCCTAAAGGTTACCTAGTGCAAAAGAAAGAAGTGTGCATTTTGCAATAACAAAATAATATAAATATGATGACCGGTTTTTGAAGCACTTACAAAACAACATCTGATGAATTATAGGTTAATGAAAATAGATATATACTCACTTCTAGTTTGAAGTCTTTCTTCTGTTATGGTTAAACTAGGGTTATATTATTAGGGAATCTTGAGGTTTATTGTACACAAATGAAAAACGAATATTCAGTTAGAAATGTGTGAATATTGATGACTGGTCTAGCGTTGATTTGAAAATATCAAGATGACATTTGTACTAGTAATAACGAACGTTAACCTATTTATGTTGATCTACTTTAATACCGGTTTTCTACTTCTGTGTTGTAAAGTCTTTCACAACAAATTGGTACAAATTTGTAACGAATATATATGAATGCAAACGGAACATACCAAAAAACAAAAATAGATATGTTATTAACGTAAGTGAATGCAGACTTGTAGTTAGAATTTAGCAAGCGAGCTATGTTTATACCACATGATGTCAATTGTTCACACCATATCATACACTTTTGGGTATGAAATTATTTAGTCATTTAATATAAAATGTTCAGTGCAAGTTAGTACAAATAAATTTGTCCGCGTTAGTAAAAAGGTTGTATAAGAATTGGTTGTAAAAAAAAAAAAGCATACAAAAAAAAATCTTCGCCGCTTTACAACACACACTAAATCTCTGCTGCAAAAATATAAGCACACAACGATGAAAACCACAACTATAAAAGGAGGGCAAGTTTCCCAAAAAAAAAACTTTTTTACAACACTTTTTTCTTTCTTCTTTCTTGTTTTTTATGAACAACGAAACGAATCAATCACCAATCATATCAATAAAACATCAATCCATCATCAATTACACCAGTAATTGATCAATCAATCCAATTACAACCTTTGGGATGTGAGTATTACTTTTTTTTTTAATTTATTTATCGAATTATTTACTAACTTGAAATTTATATGGCGGTTAAGTTCCCTTCCCATAAATTATCAAAGGTTATCCATTCAAAAGAGTAATAAGAGAATACAGGTACAGTAAAATGAGAATCCAGAGCCTTTAGAGAGACATTTTGAAGAGCCGCCCAAATAAGGTTAACGCCGCCTTGAACTACTTTGAGTAGAGTCCACTTCTTAAAGCTAGTTGTGGATTAGCGGTGACACTGCAACAGGAAAGTGACTCGTGACCAGTTGCTTGGGTTCAATTGGGGAAGCTGCTCATTCTTTGGCTGTCATGATGCTATGTACGTACTAAATAGGTATATAGATACTAAATAGGTATCAAATAGGTGTATAGATAGTACATCGTCGGTCCCTTGCGGACCAAACTGGGGGGCAATGTTCCCTCAGTAGCATCCCTCACCAGACCGGGGCCCCCAGACCCCTAAATACTTGGGGGAACGGTCGCCCCTAATGAGCCCACCCCGACGCGCCGAATTTGGTGCGATTTCGGGAAAACCCCAAGGGACGAGGAACCCCCGGCGCACCGAAAATGGCGCAATTCCGGGGGAAACCGGGGGACGGGAACCACGGCACGCTGAAAAAACGTGCCCCGGGGCCCAAAAATGTAGAAAAAACCGAATAAGGGCGAAGTGCTGGCCGTTTGTTTTCTCACTTTTCTTTAAATCAAGTAACAAATCACGTGAAAATGCAACCAAAAGTTCCCAAGTTGCGGTTTCTCGGTGATCCTGCATATAATAGCAAACGAACAGAAAATAAATTTGTAGGTGTGTTTAGAATTTAGAAGGGCGTCGAAATGTAATGTACGTGTCGTCTTCTGATGAACACATATGTTTTGATCAGATTCACTCAAATAACATAATGCATATACACATGGCAACGTAACCCATTGCTCAACCAAACCCATCGCCCCAGCCCACACCATCAATTAGACTCTAACAGTGGTTGGATCGCTTGTGGCGTCGATTCCAGCATTATAGGGCATATTATTCCATTTCCTGCTCAACATGTTCCCCCCTCCATTCCGGTGATGTTTTACCAAATGGTATTTAATAGCATGGTCCTGTTTAATAAGATCTTTATCTACCTCACTTCAGATTGCATTTCAGGAACTCCCAAATTCCCCTGGTATTTCTCATATGGAATATATGTCAATTATTACCACCACTGCTTCTAATGATTCCATGGTTAGTTTGACTAATATTGCCAATACCACTAACCGATGCTGCTGATTCTTAAAATACAATCGACTTCCATGTTTTCCAAATTTCTATCATTGAATTATCATCTTCAACTCCTATTTATTCATGGTCCTGGTGTGTATGTGAGCGTGTGTGTGTGTGTGTGTGTGTGTGTGTGTGTCACTTCGAATTTCCGGCTCAAATTCGATTTGGAACTTCAAATGTTGTTCAGTTGTTCAGTGGCATATAGAGTATGGATAAGATTCAATCCGCTTCCGCTACAGAAAGATTAATACTTGCTGTTCCGTAAAGTCTCCCCTTGTATGTGTGTGGTGCATAAGATCCAGGATCAGTTGACCATATCCGCTGTTATGAGAGAACATTTGGGCAAATATGATATAACCATCCCATTTCAATTCCAGTTCCTTTTCTCGATTTGAAAAACTTCAATGTTTATTCATCTGGATGGGACATGGTGACAGGTGGATGGATTCCCTATCCAATATTATCCCTGGAATGACTTTCGTGGGCAAGTCTGGTTCCTTTACTTTTGAGTTTTGCAAACTTGATTAGTTCTCGTCAATGGCTTTTCATTATTTTGTCCATGCATAATGGTTAATCAATACCTTGTTTATTGGTTGAATATTTAAGAATTCATTGCTGACGTTGATTTTGGATATTGTTTTCTACTTTCTTTCCTACTCAACTATACCAAGTACAGATCATACCCAATAAAGAGTCGTTGATTTAAAAAGCAAGCTATCTTGCACTGATGGTTTTTTGGTTCACTGCAAGTCTGTGAATATCTAGACCTGATGTCATTATGTACTTGGGACAAGTATAACTATGGGTTACTGTTGATTAAGAGAGTTCTCTGTATATAAGACTAAACAAGGAAAACGGGTGAGAAGATAGTCCGAGGAATAGACTTCCAAATACGGCATCCATGCGCGAAGATAACAAGTATTATTTTTTTTCTTCGTCTTGTCGGTTATTATTTTTGTTAGCGTATCTGCCAAGTACACGACCGGCGCTAACCCCACATAATCGTTGTTATATGTGAACGACAAGAACAGAAAGCATTTTCCGCATGTGAGAAATCCTTCAGAGCCGAGGACTTTTTTTATACTATATCATATTATACTATTATATACAGTACAATGTTAGAAGTAAATAAATATCACCTTACCATTAACAAAATCAACACAAGCCGACGCGATTTACCTTTATTTTATTTTATTTTTCCTTATATGAGTCTCTAAGTGGATCACAATATAAATAAATTTCATTCTCACTTTATTTCTTTCTTTTAACCACTTTCATTTCTCCAAGGTTTTAATTACAGTTGATCAATTTTTCAAAAAAAAAAAAAGAAAATAACAAAACCAACAACCTCCCTTCCCTTCCCTTCCTCTCCCCACACATTTCATTTCTCATTCCTTAGTATTCTAATTATTCAACTATGTCAAACCAGGAAATCGCCCATGCGGTATCAGGTGCCGTTGGTGGAGCATTAGCTCTCGGTATAACCTATCCTTTGATCACATTATCTACCATAGCCCAAACCGCTTCCAAAAAGAAACAAGCACAAGAACAAGATGGGAAAGAAAAAATTAAACCAACCGTTAGTATGACTACTTTACAAAAAATCCATTATGCTCTTCAAAACAATCCAGCTTATTTGGCAGCTAAAGAGATCATCAAGGAAAAGGGCCTTTTGGGGTTATATGCCGGTTTGGAAAGTGCATTATATGGGATCACTTTAACTAATTTCATCTATTATTATTTTTACGAATTGACATCAAACGTTTTCATAAAAGCCAATGGTACTAAACGTAAAGGATTAAGTACTATACAATCGATAATAACCGGAGCCATTGCTGGGGCTTTCACTTGTGTTGGGTCCAATCCATTCTGGGTCGCTAATACTAGAATGATGACACAACAAAAGAAGGAAGACTATAAAGATGGAGAAAAGGGAAATTCTAATTCGACATTTAGAGCATTGGTTGATATTGTTGAAAATGATGGATTTGGTGCATTATTCGCTGGTGTATTGCCAGCGTTGGTATTGGTGATCAATCCAATTATTCAATATACCATTTTTGAACAAATCAAAAATGCCATCATTGCCAATGGTGGCAACAAATCGTTCACGGCAGTTAAGGCTTTCTTTATTGGAGCATTTGGGAAATTAATCGCCACTTCTTTGACATATCCTTATATTACATTGAAATCAAGAATGCATATTAAGAAGAAAAATTTGAAAACAGAAGAAGAACAATTATCTATGATTCAAGAAATTAAAAAAATTGTTAGAGAAGAAGGCTTAGAAGGGTTATATGCTGGATTGGCGGTTAAATTAACCCAATCTATTGCAACTGCCGCATTCTTGTTTTATTTCAAGGAAGAATTGTTTAGTGGAAGTGTTAAATTGATTGAAGTTTTGAGAGCTTTAAGCTTTAGAAAAGGTCTTAAGTCTCCAGTTGTTAAAGTTTAAAACCCCGAGACACTCCATCAACCCCAAGGAAATGAAGAAATAACGATCCATGATCTATAATCTATAATTCATAATTCATAATGTATGATTTACGATTAGTAATAAGACTTTTTTGTTTAATTATTCAATAAATAGAAGGTATTCAGTCAGTAGAATATACATTAGATATACAAAAACCCACTTTTACTATTTTGCAGTTTTTTTTTTTGCATTTTTTTTTTTTGCAAATGGATGCATAGAATTGCAGCTTATTTTAAATGCCCCTCCCAATCACAGTAGGCACATAATGGGAAGTTAGTTCCATTTGATATCACAAAATGAATTTCTTTCTCTATCGTTCAAGATTGTGGGATAGTCGTTGTAGCCAAAGAAATAATCAAGAGAAATTACTGATGGCGTGAGTGGATATTATTGTGCGTGTATCGGTATTGTGAATCCGAAGAATTGTAGATCGCCGTGCTATATACGAATTTGCTCTGTAAAACCATAGTAACATAACATGAAATTTTGCACTTTAGCCTACTAGTGCTCTAAAAGTCCGTCTATATCCGGTTTTACATTCGCTTATAAGATCTATTTCTGGAAACTCAAATTTCGTTTGTGTTCAACATCTCTAATATACATACATAAAAAGCAAAATCTGAAATTCTTTTCGTTCGGCATTTGCAATTTTGTACTACTACCAGATCTACTTCTAAGGCAATGTGCAACTAGGCAACCTCTCTTCCCCACAAGGCAAATTGAACAAATGGGTTATACAACTAAGGTTAAATTGGGTTTGAAGTTAGTAAATTTATGTTATGAATACAGTTATTCACAAGACACAAGGCAATCGAGTGGACGGCTATTTTTTGCCAATGCTATATTTCTCATCTCTTGGTATTAGAGCCACATTATAAGATAGCATCTAAAACTTACATTCTGTTCGTTTGGGTATTGTTCCAAATTCTTATTCGTTTTACACAAAAGATATAGTACTTCCAAGAATAACTTACAAGCAGAAGTATAGATTGGGGAAAAAAAAAATTATTCTTAGGGATTTGCGCCTTTCAGGAGGTGCTTTTTTATTTTATTTTTCCATTTTTCAATTACCGAGGGATTATAATTTTTTTCTTATTTTTTTTTTTGCAGTATCTCTCTACCCCCTTGTCGAATGCTCGCATTTAGCCGATTTCTTTTGCCGTGAAAACAATTAGGAATGAAAGATGATCTAACCATATCTCCTTATTACTAATTAATTTGATAGTGTGACAGAGATAGACGGCGAGAAAAAGACGAAGAGGTTAGAACATATTTAAGGCGATATAGGGAACTATTGAATTTTAGTAAAAATGTTAAACTGCAGGTTATTTTTAGTAACAAAAACCGTCCGTTTTGTGATAGTATTGGGAGGAAGGGCACTAAAATATTCTTCTTCAATGAAAAAAAAAAACGCATTAAAACAATAGACATGAGATCTGTAATGGGACGGTATTGCCAATCTGCACTTCCGGTGCATTAAATATGTTACAGCACAACAAAAGGAAGAAAGGAATAAGTATATGAGTGTGATTTGGTAAGGCAGAAACTTGGTCGATTTCAACATGTCTGTGTGGGTTTCTAGGACTGTATGGTGTGCGTATTCGTGCGAAGTCTGTGTAGTGTACTTTTGCAATACATAATTTTTTTTATCATTCTGGCGTTTGGTTATGTTGTTGTAACATAATACATTATTATAGGTGGGAAATGATGGACAAGGTGGGTTTTGAATGAAATTGGTAAAAACTTCTATTGTTCTTCTGTTTGTAAATTTCTCTTTTTTTTTCTTTCTTTATATTGCTAAGTTTTGAGCTATGGGTTGATAGGTGGACAATTTTGTTTTCTGTTTCATTATTAAGAAGGCTTTTGGGAATTGGGGAGAATTCGTGCCATTCATTGTTTTAGTGCAATAAAAAAAAATGAACAATATTGACCTGTACAACCCTCACGAGAGTTTCTCCGCCTTGTTAGTGGCCCTATTTCATTTTATTTTATTTTATTTTATTATTTTTCATTGACTTTCAATTTGATTTATTATCGGGATTATCCGGTCTTCCATTTCACAAAAGAAAATGTACCAAGCCTTTTTGCACCTATCACGATGAACGAATTGTAGTTACGAATAAGAACTCTGGTGCAGTACTTCCCACGGAATATATGATGAATTGGTACATTTTTACCTTCGCGATAGTTCATAACAAAGCCTAGTTTCTTGCTTCTTGTTCTTCGGCAATAACCTCTTGTTTCCGGAGGGGAGACAAGAGCGCAACTATGCAAATCTTTCTGTTTAACAATAAGCAACTATACGTCTGAAAATGCCTGTAAACAGTGAGAAATACTTCAAGCAAAGGATCATAACTTCCGTCTTTCCTCTTTGTTACTCCTAAATTTAAGAATAAACCACCAAAGATCATCTATGCCACTCCGAAAAAAAAAACAGGACAAGACAATAAACTTAGCAAAGAAAAAGGGACTCCGGCGCCGAATACGTAGGTGCACGAGCTGGACTTTGAGGAGGAGAAAGTGACAAGCCATTCGAGTGCAGTGAGCATGAACAGATAAATAAGTTAAGCCACTTGAGTTTAATTCACCTTAAGCAAAAATATCGATATTTCATTCACGCTCACATTTTACAGCAAAAAAAAGTATATACTACGAAACACAGTGAAAACCCAAAAACAGCCAAAAAAAAAAAAAAATTCTTTAAATACCGATCTCTGTTTCCTTTTCTATTTTTGTCTCTATTTTTTTTTGACTGCTTCTTTTTATTTATTCGGTTTGGTAGATTTCTACTATCGTCATCATAGTTCTGGACCTGTCACGTTCACCATGTCAACTACTTCAAGTCAACTACCTCGACGGGTTGCTCGACGTGCTTGTTTATCATGTCGAGAAAAAAAAATAAAATGTGACGGAGAACCCATGACAACTATCACTGGCGCAGATGGCACCAATAAAATCATCCCAGAAAAAACTAGAACTTGTTCCAATTGTCGATTTTTAGATATCGAATGTGTGTTTGTCCAGAGTAATAGAGGTGGAAAGAGGAAGAAACGAAATGCCGAACTTTCAGATCCCGACCTGAAAAAATCAAAGTCGTTGCATTTAAACCAAGATCACCACCATCACAGCGAAAATAGTCATGAAGATAATGACGATGATGTATCTTCATCAACTGAACGAGTCAGTTCCTATATATCAGATGGCCATGTCCCCAAAAGATTACCTTCCCCTGTATTTAGTCAAACAACTGTTGATTTTCAAAGACTAGACCCTTACAAATTAAATCAATTCCCAAGGCCAGTATCGTCATTCACAAGTCTACTGGGTCCACCACTACCCCCTTCATTATCTTCTCAACCTCCGAATCGGCCCCTTTCGGAAAGATCAAACTCAATCAACTATCCTGGCCCTCCTCCACCTCTACTTGAGTCATCACGATCATCAACCCATTTGAATCATTTAAATAATCTACCTCCTGGCCCAGGTACTCCTCATGGGTCGCGTGGGCCTCCACCTCCGCTTACATCAGGACTAACGACTCTGAATCAAAGTATGGAAGACCTCCGCCGACAACCTCCCGCTCCTTTGCATCACGATGGTCAACCCCACCATCATCCGCCACCACCTCCTTTGCATCATGATGGTCAGCAGCAGCAACAACAGCATCATCATCATCACCATCCCATACCACCACCACCTCCACTTCCGCCTCATTTAATGCATCATTATTATGGCTACCCACCCCCACCACCACCACATCATATGCATCACCCACCAGGATTTGGATTTCCTCCTCCACCTCCTCCTGGAATGCTAGGTGGACCACCACTACCACCAGGAGTACCACCATTTCATCATCCACATGGTCATCATCATCGTCGTCACCACCGTCGCCTGTCAAGTAGTAAACGTAAAAATTTCAAACATCATTCCGACGACAATGAGTCATTCAGTCGAAGACGACCTCCACTGCCACTGCCTCCTAGCAACATGTCTAGAAGTCCTCTGATGTCATCGTCTTCATTATCAGATGACAACGATGTGAGCATGACTGCCTCATCTGTCAAAGTCATTAATGGTGCATCCATACTGGCAAATAATAATCATACGGGTTCACAATCCATTAAAGTTGCCAATAACCACACGCCTGCTTCAACTGCAATTGCAATTAAGGATTCACCGTTCACGGATTATGAGTTAGCGAAATATGACTTACCTCCATGGGAAAAACTAAACAAGATATTCAATTATTATTATATCTGCAATCATCCTAGCCACCAATTATTCCCTGGAAAATCAATCTTTGTCAGGAATTTATCTTTGATCACTGATAGTCCAATTATCCACGCATTAATTGCTACTATTTGTCTAACTGCATCAAAATTAGACCCATCGATTGGATTAGTTGATGATGAATTATACTGGCTAAATAAAATGCACAAATTTTGGGATAACTTAAATGATATGGGGGTATTATGTTGTTACAAACTCATGAGTAAATGTACTTCAATTAGATTTAATATTAAGAAAATCAATGAAATTAACATTAAGCTTTGGGAAAACGTCAACAATAACCAATATGTTGCGATATATAAACAGAAAAGATTTGAATTTCAAGAATCAAGAACGACTCCTACGTTTGGAACTAAGAGACAGAATTATGAAAGAGAAATGATTTTAAAAATCATATGGAGTTTTTATATCAATAATATCATCTTGTTAAGATTTCATCAAGGAAGACCATATTATAAATTATCATCAATTTTAGACGGATTCAAATTTGATTATGAACGAGACCTTTATTCAAATAATATTTTGTTGCCCATGGGAGATGAAGATTATATGTCATTGAAATTAATCAACAACCGAAGCAATTGGAATCAATTGTATGAGAAAAATTATACCCCTTCAGATAGTACGAGTTTGATTTTGGCAGCCAAAGTTTTTGAAAACTCTTTATCTAAATTATCCAATGAAGATTTAAGTTTGAAAGATATGATTAATACCACGGAAGATTCAGTTGGTGAATTTAGAAAGAAAATCAAAGGACTTTCCAGTAAAGTGTATGAAGATAAGAAGTTAATTGTAATCAACATGTCATATTGGTTTTCCAATATTATCTTGTGTATGAGTGATTTACTTGAATTCAATTATTTCATTCAAGAAATTATGATCTTCAAAATGTGTAAATACGATTTCAAAGTACATTTAGAACCTAATGAAATCTCCATAGATTCAAAAAATGGCAATAACAACAGCACCATTTCTGCAGCAAGTGACCAATTACAAAACCCATTAATTAGCAATGAAGTTGCATCCACAGAAGGGTTTACCGATGCATTGCAAGAGTTATCCACGGAACAATGGCAATGTCTTATCCAAATAATCAAATCAATTCATGAATATGTTAATTTATTAAAATTGGCTCCACTGTCGGAACATGACGAATTTTCGATCGTTGTTGGACCCACCGCATTAGATGACAATACCAATGATGGACGTGAAACGGCAAAGAGATTTAGAGATATCATCAACAATACATCTGATTGGTGGGATGCTCCAGAACTTAGATCGACCGTGAAGCAATCTTGGACCAAAGTACCCATATATGTGTTATCCTTCACCTCAGGGATTTTATCTGTGGTTTATAGCTTGGCGGCATTGACAAAATATCTCAAGTTGCACAAATCAGCATCCAATGAACTAATAGTGGAGTTTAATGAAATTAACCAAAAGAAACATATTCAAGATATTAAAATTGAAACCGAAGAAGATCATCAAGTACTTGAAATGTTCAACCAATCTTCAATATTATGTCAATTATCCACATTATGTGAATTTGTCAAGTTCAAGTTGAGTTATAGCAGTGAAGAAGTTATGACAGCTACAACTCAAAGGTTGAATAAGCTAAATCAACATCTTGATGATATTTTAACGAAAAACCCTTAATAATAGAAAACAATCTTAAAAATTGTAAATGTGTATTATCGTGTATAGATTTATATATATATATATTTATGTATTATTATGTATGAATGGAACGTTGAGAAAACAATTTAAATAATAATAATAAAACTTTGCAACCAATCACGTGACTTTGTAACCACTTGGTGATTCTGGCAACCCAAGAAAAAAAAAGAAAGGAATAACAATACAGAACTCACCGACCGCGGAATTAGTGTGTGTCCCACCATGATTGACAATCCCTAACCATAAATTACCCACGTTTCCCATTCAATTTATGAGAGACAATACTTTGCCTAGTGATAACCACGCAATATAAATACCACAGGGTTATTCCTTCATTCCTTAAAGGTCAAGAATAAAAATCGCCAGCCTAACCAAAACATCCAAACCATTTTATCGATCATGATCAGTGTTTTTAAACCCTTGGTTGAACGTAGTTTTCCTGTTGCAAATTACAATTACGACCCTTCTTTGTTTCAATTTGACGGCAATTCCACCACCATTCCCAATCTTCCGTTCAATCACACCATCGAAGAATTGAACAGGGATGTATATGTTAAACCATTACATTCACATAATGATTATTGGAGACAACATCCTTTATTCGATGCCTTAAGTGCGGGTGCGGTAAGTGTTGAAAGTGATATTTGGGTATTTAATAAAACTTATACTTTGGCAAGAACAAGTACCCTGAGTAGTGGTGTGAATGAAACTTTAACTTTCCAACAAGGTGATGTTTATGTTGGTCATAATCAAGAATTCTTACGTCCTATTAATACCTTGTTTAATTTATATTTGAATCCACTTTTCCAATTCTTACAATTTGCTAATCCGACATATACATTCGTTGATGGGAGTGAAGGAAATCCATTACTTGGTAATGCTAATGTTAAGAATAGTGTGTTTTATAATAATGCTGAACAACCACTTTATCTATGGTTTGATTTTAAGACTAGTCCAAATGAAACTTATGATGCTTTAAAACCTTTATTACAGCCATTCATAGATAAAGGATATCTTGCTTATTATAATACTACTGAAGATACGTATCATCCAGGTCCGTTGATTTTAACCATCACTGGTAATTTACCTGTGGAAAAAGTGAGTAATGAAGAAATTAGATATTTCTTTTTAGATGGTCCATTACTGATATTCAACAACAATAATACCGATACGGCAGAACTTGAAAAATGGTCCAAATTATCCCGTGTCGCTAGTGGATCTTTACAAAGTTTGCTAGGTGATGATTTGTATCGTTCCACGACCAATAATCCATTCAATGATGAACAAAAGAGTAAATTGAAGGAAATTTTTGATAAGGCACATGAATATGGTTTAAAGACTAGAATTTGGGGTGATATTGTATGGCCATGGAATTTATTGGATTCTCATTTACAAGATTTCTATCAATTAGGTTCTGATTTGTTAAATGTTGATGATTTGAAAAAAGCTCTGGAGTTATTTCCTCAATAAATATAGACAATTTTACAAAAACTTAGACTATACCGCTCAAAATAATAAATAATATTAAACTCTATAGATGTCTATATATGTTCTATCGTTTTATCTATTGTAATTTAGAAATTTCGTTTTAGAAATTCATAAGTGTAGAAAATCAATGCATTTGCTGGGATACATCTAATCATAGTTATACCTAACCCATTATACAAATTGGTTATTCCTCCGGGTTTGGAAATAATGGATTTACCTGTTTCCCAAAATGCTCTTTGAATGTTTGCACCCTGATGATTATAATGTAGTAAATCATTAGTTTGAATATTCGATTTGATTGTATCTACAGGAAACATTGAAAAATTAAACATCACTCCTGCCATGGCACCGCTAATCAACAATTGAACATTCTCATTAGCTATGATTTTATTTTCATGATGTGTGGTTTTAAAATATTCATTAATGTATTCATAAGTACCGAACCATATTGCCGTACCGACAACTTCTCGAAGAATAGTAGAATTCAATCCTTTCCATAACCCCATCACCCCGGAACTTCTCAACGTCGTCTTAATAATGCTACTATATGAATGATTTATTTTACTGTTGGTTAAATTGGAAACTTGTAATTGACATTTAATTAATTCTACTGGTGTTAACACAAATGATGCCATAAACCCTGCAAATCCTCCCGATACAAGCCTGGTCCAAAATGGCAATGATTCATTAGTGTAAATTATCCCATCCCCTAGCGTCTTATCGGTTTTGTCATTTAGGATAGTGACAAATAAAGTAGATGCAGCATTATATGAACTGAAAAGAATAGCATTTTCCAAACATGCTCCTACTAAAGGAGCTTTCAAACCTTTATAAAACCCATTGAAAAATCCTTCATTATGATATGTCGATTTTATCATTTGAAATGTAGATATTGGAACTTGATTGGTATGACACGTGGATTGTAATCGTACTTTGATTGTATCCATGGGGAATTCTACCAATTTTCCAGCCATGCCTGAAATTGCGCCGTATGTGATTTCTTTTAATGGATGGGTCTTTTCATGATTCTTCACTGGCTGTGGAGTACTTCCCCCTACTATGGAATCTTCTTTCTCCATTATAAAAATGGTTTTTAAATAATTATATTGAATAAATGTTGTTAAAGATGAAAAATTTTCCCCATCTGAAATATAGATCAATTACTTTTTTTTTTTTTTCGGGCAGCATTTGGCGCTTAATTCAAAGAGATACCGCATTAGGTACTACCATGCGTGAGTCAAGTTGGACCGAAACTTATTGATATTAAATAACTCTTGGGAAAATCGTAGATTTACATTTGTTTTTGTTTTATAACTGACCCAACTATGAAACTATAAATTACTAAGTGTTTATTTTTAATCTTTCTTATTTATTAAAGTGATTTTTTTAAAACCTAAATATGGTAAAAAAGGGTGTGTGGCTTTGGTTGTAGGAAGGGTTTGTCAAAAAAACTATCAATACATTTATCTTAATGGCATGAATTTGGAAGAAGCGTTACCAGCTCTACCGTGTCTAACTGGAGTATAAGTAATGGAGAATTCACCCAAGTAGTGACCAACCATTTCTGGTTTGATTTCAACAGTGTTGAAAACTTTACCATTGTAAACACCAACAACGGAACCAATCATTTCTGGAACAATGATCATGTTTCTCAAGTGAGTTTTGACAGTAGCTGGTCTTTCATTTGGTTCAGTGTTAGCTCTGGCAATTCTCAATTTTTTAATTAAACCCATTGGTTTGGCATCTAAGCCTCTGGAGAATCTTCTTCTGACTCTGGCACCACATAATTTGGTGAATTCTTCAGTTGGCATTTCAACCAAGTCTTTTAAATCAACACCTTTGAAGGAGAATTGTTTGAAGGTTCTCTTTTTGGCAGCAGCTAAAAATAAAAGAATGTTAGTATTTTTTATATTTCTTTAGTTCCCACTTAGTATTTTATTGTACTGTAAATGTCTAGTAGGGTTTGTTTGTCCATCGCTTGATTCACGTGTTTACGACTATATCCTATGATTATTACTTATTGATTTCGTGATCTTTATTAAACTGTTGTAGGTACCCTTTTTGAACTCATTTGTTGGTTATATATCCTGTTGTAAATTTTTTCCCATTAATCTTTTTCATATTTTCCATCATCATTTCTGCAGTTGTCTAGTCTTGTATATCTTATAATAAGCATATCCATCTATCGATTCCCATTTACTAGTACTTTAATTCTGATATCATATCTTAACATACAAGCGTCACTCATGATTGTTGCTGTTAGTTAATGATTAGAGTATGAATCTAGAAAAAGCAGAATTTTGAAAAAGTGTTTTTCTCAGTATTACCGTGATCCTCCTCTCTCGCATTCTTCCTCTGTTCGCGCACTGTCTACACAGCAGAAGAAAAAAAAATTCTCTTCGTGCGTGATAGCAAAAAAAATACATACAAAATACTGCACATTAACATGTCAGCAAAAATTCCACCAGGGTTGTAGCCCTAACCCTTTACTTACATACAGGAATTTCATACATCTCACAATTTTTTTTTTCACTTCCTCTCACTACGGGTAATAGAAAATAAAAAAAAAGTCTAACCATTATTTGCATCCCATACTGGCTTGGAATTTTTCCTGATTTCTAACTTATATTATCAAAGGATAGTCTGCCGATAGTCTGCTTAAAAGTGATTATTCTATTATTAGATACATATTGAAACAATGAAATACTTAGCTGCTTACTTATTATTAGTCCAAGGTGGTAATGCTGCCCCATCTGCTTCCGACATTTCTGAATTATTGGAATCAGCCGGTGTTGAAATCGAACAATCCAAATTAGACTTATTGTTGAAAGAATTGGAAGGTAAAGACTTGCAAGAATTAATTGCTGAAGGTAACACCAAATTCGCTTCCGTTCCATCTGGTGGTGCTGCTGCCGCTTCTTCTGGTTCTGCTGCTGCCGCCGCTGGTGGTGCTGCTGAAGCCGAAGAAGAAAAAGAAGAAGAAGCTAAAGAAGAATCTGATGACGATATGGGTTTCGGTTTGTTTGATTAGATTAATAAAACTAAAAGCTAGATTATAGATTTGTCACCTTCATTGGTCTAGAGAAAGTATATCTGTGTGGGTTTTATTATTATTATTATTTTGCATGTTTATTCAATAATGTATTATAAACTAATCTTCTAAAAGAAAGTAACACTAGTTGTTAATTCAAATCTTGTAGTTTTTCTCTTAGCTCTGCTCCTGTTATACCTCTACTATTAACTTTGTATGAGATCTGCTCCACAAGTGTTTTAAATCGGTTAAGTTCACTAGTCATAGTGCTATTAGATTGCACCGCAGCTTCATTTAACAGAGTATTGTTTTGCAACCCACTAATATCTGTGGTTTGATTTACTTCTTCATCACTATCATATACTTCGTTAGACACACCTTCCTCCTGCGGTTGATTGAGAACGAATAACTGATCAATGTCTTGTTTCAAATTCTTTAGGTAGTTCAATTTATCATTCTTGTACTTTAGTCTTTTGCTTATTTCAATTAGATCCGATCGGAGGTTGTCATATTTATCTATCAATTCTTGTTCGGGAACTTCAATTAATTCATTCACTTCATCAATGATCTTTTCAATGAACTCTTTCTGGACTACTTTGCTAGAAACAATTTCATCTTGCTCATCTTGTATGATGTTGTCATGGTCAAGATCAACTTCCTTATTCTCGTCTTCTTCCAATATTTCATACTCTTCATCAACATTTGTAAATTTAGCGTCATCGCTGTTGACAAACAAATATTTCAGTTCGGGCAATTCTTGAATCAAATCGTTCAACTCAACCAATTTTGCATTTTGATCTTGATCGGATAAATTCTCAAAATCAGGTAGTATAATTGGTTCCACAAATGAATTCACTTTGAATAATTGTTGATTTACAATTTTCAATTTCTGAGTTTCTAGTTTCATGATTTGCAGAATTATTTGATTGTTGATTTGACTAGGGAATAATCTTTGATTACGTTGTTTTACCTCGATGTTTATTCTATTGAGCACAAGTTGTAGGTGACCTTCGGTGAGACTGTTTCCATCTGGTAACAATGATAGTATATCTCTCATTTCGGATGTAATTACAAATGGCTTGTTGAGTATATCCACTTGGTCCTCAATGAATTTCTTCGTATATCCATATGAACGGTTCATTATTGCGGTGGGGTTCAACTTGTTGTTCCTATGGCTGTTAGTGATAGTTTCTTGTTATTTTTTATTTTGTCGCGTACAAACATATCTCAGAAAAAAAAATTACCGATCATCAAATACTTCATCCATCTAAAATATCAATCAAGTCAATTCACGAAAAGATGTTTGGATCAAATACAAGTTCATTTGGATCGAGCGGGTTTGGAAATAAATCATCAGCAGGTGCTTTTGGCAACCAATCAAACCCATTTGCAACAAACTCATCCAATTCAGGATTTGGGACTGGCGGATTTGGATCATCAGGAATTAAAGCCAATAACAATACAGTATCGCAGCCTTCTGGATTTGGAAGTTCTGGATTTGGAAATTCAAATAACGCATCAAGCGCATTTGGATCTAGTGGATTCGGAAATGCAAGTAATACCTCAGGTGCATTCGGGTCATCTGGATTTGGAAATGCAGGATTTGGTGGTCAACCAGCATCGTCATCATCATCATCAACAACAACAGGAAGTGCGTTTGGTGCCAGCGGGTTTGGGGTTAGTAATAAGACAGGCACCAGTGGGTTTGGCCTGTCAGGATTTGGATCTTCTGCGTTCCTGCTGGCACCCAATACTAATAATAATAATAATAATATTAACAGCAACTCGCTGCCGTTTGGCTCTCTAGCAAATAAAAATACATCGTCAGGGTTTGGAACTTCTGGATTCGGATCCACCAACAATCAGGCATCTGCATTTGGAAATACGTCATCACAACCATCAGCGTTTGGGTCGAATACAAACAGTACTGCAAATCCATTTGGTCAATCCGCAGCATCAAGCGCATCGGCATTTGGTTCGTCATCTAATAGCGCCAATCCGTTTGCACAAACTAGTAGGTCAGCATTTGGAACCAATCAAACAAAGACATCAGAATCACCATTTGGAGCCGCAAATGCTACCTCATCAGCGTTTGGCAGTCAACAACCACAGCAAGCCTCTCCATTTGGGAATCCTCAGACTACATCTGCATTTGGTAGTGGCGGAACGGGATCGTCACCGTTTGGTCAAGTGGCTTCAGGTAATTCACCCTTTGGTTCGACCAATACCGCATCCCCATTTGGAAATTCCACTGCTACATCAAACTCCAACACCGTTGCCGCATCAACGTTTGGAAATAACTCAAGCAATGCGTCCAAAGCATCTCCATTTGGTCAATCTTTGGAAGACATGCCTACATTCTCATTTGCATCTGGACAACTGGGCTCACAGGCCCAAAATGCGAATGATCTGAATAATGCATCTAATTCTGAAGAACTTGCTTCCTTCCCACCTGAAATAATAAGTGCATTTCAAGCACAAACGTTTGAACTAGGAAAAGTGCCCGAGATTCCTCCACCTGCCAGCTTATGTTATTAGGTGTATATATAGATTATGAACTTTAATGCATGTAATATTATCAGCCGTGAGGAGCAAATGGACAACCATTCGAAAAAAAAAAAAAATATTTCTGCAAGGCCATTAGATCCCTTTCATTTTGACAACAAACAACATACAACCTAAGCATACATGATATGCATTGAATGTGGATACCCTGAAATTGACTGTTTATATTCCCGATATAAAAGTGAATACATTAAGTTAACTGTGTGTTCTCAATGTAACAAGATTGCCGATAAATACATCGAATACGATTCGGTCATATTATTCCTCGATATCCTACTATTGAAAAAACAAGCCTATCGTCATTTATCCTACAATATAACCGAACAGGAACTACATAGACCTGAACGTACCGGAATTTCATCTTATAATATCTCCAAGGTCTTTAGGTTGTTTTTATTGATTTTATCGTTGGAAGTTTATTTAACTTGGGCAAATGAAGAAATTTCAAACACTCATTCACAAGTAATAAATTTGATCCTTACCAAGGGGATATTTTTCCAGTATGTGTTCTTTATTTTCAAATTAGGATTGGAGAATATTCTATTTAATATCTGTCTCCAGTTATTACTTCGTACTTGGTTCAAGTGGGGAGATGAAAATGATGGGGGTGTAATTGTTAATAAAAATATTAAAACGGAACATATATTCACTTATAAAACGGTAGTGTTGTTGATAACTACTTTGGTATCTGGATCTATTAAATTGTTTCCTATATTAATGTTTATTTGGCCATATGATGACTTTGCTGTAACCAAGAAATTTATAAATATTATTGCATTCATTAATGTTGTTGAAGCAGTAAAAATCACTACAAATTGTAAATACACGGAGATTGTATTTGCTTTGGTGGTTTCTAATATAGCTAAGGTGCTTGTATCGAAAGTGGTCTTGATTGCCATTTTACGATGCTTTTTAGAGTTCAGCTTTAAGAATATTTACATCGATGAAATGCGTATCCTATCTATTTTGTCAAACACACAAATATACAATTAGCAACTTGGCAACAATAATGATGTGAGATTACTGTGGTTGGATCACAACAAACGTGTTATACTCTCTATCATAACGTTTAGCAAGATTTGTTTAAAACATAGTTGGTGCGTGCAAGGCAGGGCATACAAACAAAGAAAAAAAGGACAATCGGACTTATCACGAGCTGTTATAAACTTACAATAAATTTTTGTCCCATCCATGGTGTAATGTCGTACGAAACTAAGTTTTGTTACTTCCTGTTACTGGTAGGTAGCTAGTTATTGTAGAGAAGAGAAGCTTCATAAGTAAAAAAAAAAATAAGTTGGATAAATCAATAATTTACTGCCGATTCTTTACAAAAAACGTCCCAAATCCCACTTATTTAAACTATTCCAAATATACAGAAAGCACGCATTTTGACTCTCACCGCGTCTTTCTTTATTGATCTTCAACTAATGGCAAACAGCATTAGAATATAAGTATAAATGTATTAACCGTAGATGAATCTATCACTTACCTTCAATTCTTGGTCTCCAACAAAAGACGAGACACCTCATTTTTGTGGCAGGGTTTGACTGGTGAAGAAAGAAGAAGAAAAAAAAAAGCCTATGTCGGTTACAAATGAGGTGCGAAGAAAAGCTGTCCACCCATACACAACAAGTGTCACGTGTCATTTAGGATAAATCGGGTATATTTTCACACAAGTTTAAAATCAACTTGTAAATGCAAGTATTCACCAACTTGATCATAAACCAGGAAGACCACATCTACGTCTTTGATCGCTCATCATTTGTAACACAGCATGCAGTATACAAATGATGGGTGCCGACGATCATAATGGATGTTGATGTTTGGTCGTCGTCTATTTTTGTGTGGGTTGCAAAAACGCAAAAAAAAAATCGTTATTCTTGCAACCAATTATCTATCCAAACTGTATAACTGTAAAAAAAAAAAAAAATTATATACTAATTCACATAGAACAGAAGAAAGTTGAAAGGTTGATGGAAAAATTCCAGAGAAATAATACAAGAAAAATATTCAATCTATATCAAGGGTGTGTGATGTTTTCCACCTGTTGATCAAATGGAAAACGGTATTTCACATGAATAGTAGATGTTCGGAGTGAGAGAATTTTATTTTTCATTCACTCACTACTGGTTGTTTGTTCATTGCTGATTCCAGTATGGTCCTCTTGAGTCATGTCATCATCACCAGAACTGTTACTACTACTCTTCAAGCTTTTAACACGAAGCAATTCTATCAATGTATCCAACTTTTGATATACTCCATTATTCTGTTGCAATTGTTGAACATGTATTAAGTCATTAATTTTTTGATCCGTTTGAACTTTGAAATTTCTCAAGTCATCTCTGAGAGCATTTATCGATAAATTTACTTGATTCTGGGAAACTAAAAGTTGTTGGAGCAATAAAGTAACGGACGGCTCTTGGGGGTCTGTTGAATGCGAGTAAGAAACTTGTAGTTGATGTGGTTGCAGAGCGTGAGTATATTTTATCGACCTCTGTTGTTGCTCATGTTGCTGGTGATGCTGTTGCTGTTGAGTGGATTCAAAATGCATCGTCGGGGATAATTGAGTAATGGAATGTTGGCGGGATCGTCGTTGTAGCGGTTGTTGTTGCGGTTGTTGAGGAAGTGGTCGTTGCCTCTGTGAGTCTGGTTGCAGATGTGGTGGTTGCGGTGTCATCAGGTGCCTGCTGGAATGAGCGGGGTCCGATTGCTGACCAATTTGTTCTTGTGGTAAAGTCGCATTTGAAATATTGACATCTGATTTGTATATAACTTGTGGAGATGAATGATTGCTAGGCTGTGATTGCAAAAGAGCCTCAGCTGGTTGAGGGAGACGGCTGGATTCATCAAGCAATTCTGATTGAGCAAGTGGAGGCGGAAACCCTGGAACTACGTCCTTCGGCAAGCTGATCTGTTGTTGCGCCAGTGGCTGTTGTACTTGTTGATGATGATGGTGTTGTAGATGATCGGACGAAGACGACGCCGTCGATTGATGTTGCAGCGCAGATAGCTGAGACTGTGGCTGTTGTTGTAAGGAATGCGATATTCCTATGGCATTTTGAAACTGATGTACCGTATGATCAAACTCCTGAGACATCAAATACTGAGCTCGCTCTTGATTTAATTTAGTAGTGAACGTATTCGGACTTATCTGAGTGATATCTCCGGCCGATAGACGTTGTTCAGGTTGTTGATTTGAGATTCCAGAGGACCCCACATGGTCTGTATGATCACTGGATGATGATATTACACCGCTGCTTAGGGAGTATAGATTCACATCTGTGTAGTTATTCTTGTACATGTAGTCTATGATATCAATTAATAGTTTCTCATTCTCATTGAGGGTGATCTGAACCAATGGTTGGTTCTCATGCTTTAGTCTGTTCTCTAAATTCTTTTTCAAGATCTGGAATCTGTGATTTATGGTTCTACTTTGTACAATATTCGCATTATGCTGTTCATTGAATTCCTGCAAGACCTTTTCCCAGGTTTTGATGATATTGCCCCTCGTGAATATGTCCTCCTTATACTTGTGAATCAACAAAAGTAGATTGGTTTCCGAGTCATATGTGAACTGAAAGTTACTCCTCTTGTTGGACGGTATTGACGTGTTCATAAGGGAGGATTGATTAGGGTCGTGATCTTCATTCATTTTCCCTTTTTTTTTCTTTTCTTTTTAAACTATTTGTACAGGAAGATAGACAATTTAGGTTCAGTAAATGCATGTATAATACTACCCTTAAATTTAGAATAGAATGAATGAAATATGAAATGCTAATTCAATCTGTGTGTTTTTTTTTTCGTTTTTTTCAGTTTTTTTCGTCTTTATAATTTTTTTGTTTCAGTAAGTTGCCAAAATTAGAACCGGGGAACATTTCCAGGTCCTTTTATACGTCCCACTGCGTTTCGAAAAATTCTGGCAAAGGTTGTGTAGGCGATTCGTAGAAAATTTTTTCTATGTATTTTCGCTAACAGTGGTACAAAACGGACAAAGAGTCGATGTAAAAATACTTTTGTCCATATGTACGGATTGTGTTGTTCCCCTTGTAGTTTTCATTTGGGTTTTTAACAGAAAAAGATTATCTTCGTTTTTTTTTCTTAGAGGACGCATATCAAAAAGAAAGAAAACATGGTACACATAATGGGTATTGTTTCAAGTTAATGACCTGCTTGATATCAAAGGAGAAGAGGAGAAAGCTGAAGGGATTGACCGTAGATCTTCTTGCCCATTTTGTTGTTCAAAGAGCCAAAAGTAAACGACATCAATGCGAACCATTGTTTTTATTTGCCTCGTCAATCGACGTAAGGCCATTTCTGTTAACGTCAGTCACAAAGGGAAATGTATGAGCAATTCGTGACTGCCCGTCATCATTATAAGATGATGAATCTCCTGGTATTCCCATTTCTGTATTTTACTAAGTTGTAAGTCACAGGAAAAAAAAAAATTAAAGGGACAATAGAAACAGCTGGAAGACAAGTTTCTTTTTCCATAGCCTTCAATTCCGAATTGCTTTTTGTTATTGCCAGAAGATCACCAAACTTCGTAGTTACGTGTGTATGTGTGTGTGTATGTGTACGTGTGTGTGTGGGTGTGTTGTTTTTAGCCAAGTTTAAATGTCACACAATAAAGCGATGATGCATAAGCGATTATATTTTGTATAACTTTCACGGATTAAAAAAAAGGTGAACTGATTCGTTAAGCTGAATTGAAATCGAATGATGAGAGACAAAATTGTTCTCCAAGTTGGAACTGGTTAACACTTTGTACTTGATGCATACACCGGCACAATATCGTTTCTGTGTGTTTGGCTTTGTAATCTTTCTGGAAAATGCAAACTCAAATCACAAATACACACACTCACCCCCCTTTTGTGCATAAGGGGGTATTTTCTTTTTTCTCAACGTTCGAACCGAAAAAAATCCCTCGGCAAAGGAAAAAATAATATTCCAATTGTTCCTTACTCTATAGAAGAGTTCGATAAATTGATCACGCTATATCACCGAACAACAATTTTTAAAATAACTCACTTGTACGTATCTCAGAGAGCCACTTCTCATTTTTTGTGTACTAATGTCAACCCTCTAGAAAGTTGACTAAAAAAACGACTAGATGCGTAAGAAAGCTTAAACTTCTTTGCGTAGAAATGTTTCTCCTGTACATTTAATTTTTTTTTTTGCACGAATGATTGCGAGAAAACGGTGGGACAAATATAAATTACAAAAAACAATGCCAATTTTGGGCGACATGCTTCATTTACTCTCCCGTGAGAGTACGATGGCTCCAGTTGGTGACAAATTCCTCATGAACAAAGAAAATTTTAGTGACACAAATAGAACTACGTAATAGAACCTTCTTTTTTGCGATTTTTGTTTATTTCATGATTATTTTGGAGTGAGGGATTTAACCAAGTGAAAGTTTCATTTTTTTTTATTTTGAATTGAAAATCTCTTTAAAAAATGGAAAATATGAAAGTCCAATTACTAAAGTTAAACCTGCTTAGTGATTCCTACATGCTAAGCGGGCTAGTGAGGTTTGCTATGATTGTTTTATACGACAAGAATAGGGACCCTATTTCAGATTATGTACCAGTATACTTAAAAAAAAATACCTACAATAAACAGAACAAAAAGGAAAAGAAAAGAGACAATATCTCTGTTATACAAACCAGGCGCCATAACACTTCTGTATTTGGTACCTACTTGCGGTAATGCATCCCTTCGCCTCTGCACTGATTGTGAATCATACGAGGGCTACTAAAAAGCAAAACAAAGAGTATAACATGCGCAAAGACCAAACCCGCATGTCTTGAAAGGAGGGAAGAGATAAATACACCAACGCAAGAACACCTGGACAACCTCAGCTTGTCAAAAATATGGCAATGTCACAAACAGCTACATAACAATTCCGCCTCTAACATTCAAGCGATTTTCGCAAATGAATGGGGATTGTCGTATAATTCGATTTTAAAACTCAAACCAAAAAAAAAAACCAACATTGCAAGCACCACCAATATTGGTCAAACAAAAAGAAAAAAAAAATGCGAGCTAAATATTATTTTTCCCTTTCGACTCGTATACATTTGTGTAAGGTACATTGCAGGGCATTGTTGTAGATTGTTTGTCTTGTCTTCTTTCCCTTGCTGTGGTTTGGGTGGATTGAAAACACCCCCAATAGTTTCGATGGTCCTAAACTCAGGTGGGAAAATTCCTGCATTATGCAAAATAGCGCCCAGTTTGAGTGCACTGTCTGATGTTTTGATTTGAGATATACCTTCTTTTATAAGTTTGTTTTGAGTGTTCTTTACCATACGCAAGTATAAGGTTGTCTGTCCAACACAAGAGTAAAATTTCCATGTCAAACATATCTTGCTATTCTTAGCCCATTATATGATTTTCCGTTTATTATAATCAGTACGTATGACAATGGTGTTTACAGGTAATTATTAATTGCTATTTGACAGTATAATGCTCCTACACTCTTCCACTAGGGTAGGCATCTTCTGCGATGAAACCGCAAATGCTTCACGGTATATTCTCACCATTTCACTCAAAACATCTACTTTGGAGCGCGATCCATTAGATATCTCTTCCAAAGACTTCTCCAATGCTTTTCTCAAAAACGGTTTCGAAAGCGAAACATCGCTGAATTCCATCTTGTCAAACCCTTCAATCAATCCCATCCCTAATGGTGATGGAACTATATACTCCGTCTGTGCCTTTTTCGACTTTGCTATATACCCTCGCTGTAAGATCTTGTCGATATGTTCCGCAATAGTTGCGTCAGTCCCAATCCCATTAATATCCATCAAGGCAATCAACTCAGGTTCAGTCATATAATTTGGTGCACTTGTTTTTCCTTCCTTTAGTAAACCACTAGACAACTTCACCTTGTCGCCTTCAGCGAACTGCGGCAATTCCTGTGAGCTGTTCCATTTCTTGTATGGATACACTTCCAAGTAGTTTTGTTCAAGGACTATCAAACCACTCGCCTTGAAGAATTCATCTCCCCACTTCATGGTTAAAACGGTCTGCGTACCAACAGCGTCTTTTGAACAACAGGCAATAAAACGTCGAACTACGTACTCATAAACTTTCTGTTCGTTTGCATTACCCAATGCACTACCGACACCATATTTGATGGGATGGATGGGAGGATGGGCGTGGTCATCATGGGATCCACTTCTTGGTGTTACGAAACCATCATTCAACAACTGTGACGTATAGGAACCCCACCCAGGTGACTGTTTTTGTTGCTCTAACAAATCTTGGAAATTTGTCTCTTTCGGGAAACTATCGGTTTCAGTTCTCGGGTAGGATAAAAATCCCTTGTTGTATAACTTCTCTGCCGCATCTAAGGCTGCCTTTGCAGACATTTTGAAAAATTTCGCACAATCTTTTTGCAATTCAACGGTAGTCAAAGGGAATGGTCTGAAATTAAGTTTTCTCTTGGAGTCCAATTTGGTGATAGTTCCTTCGTCTCCACTCTTGCAACACTTCTCATACAAAATAGCCACATAATTTTTATCAAAGAAATGACCTTTTACCCACTTGAACACAGTCTTTTTTCGTTCTTTCCTTGTTTCTGCTTCGATATACCAAAACGGCTCCGGTTTGAACCGCTTGACTCTTTTGTATCTGTCTACGACAAATCCTAGCGTGGGAAACTGACACGTCCCATACGACGCTACATTTCCTTTCTCTATGATCCCTTTGGCTTTCAAAGTATCTGTCAATAGGCGAGTGAAACTGGTCCCCACTCTGAAATCAATTTCCATTCGACATGAAACTGCGGCAACTGCTCTCATATCCAACTTTATGGGGTTCTTGGCAGCTCGTAGCACATGGTTTCTCTCGAGATGAGAAAATTTGGCCCTCCAAACATTACTTAATCCAAGATTTTCATTATATTTTTTAGCAGCATTGAATATCTCGAAACCAATATATTCTCCCTCTCGATCGCAATCTGTCCAGATCATTAACTTATCAATCGTTCTGGATTCATTGGAGATATTCTCATACACATCCTTCTTGTCTATGGTCTCCGTTAAGTCCGCATCAAATAGCCTTCCTGCGGCACACTTTCCCCAGCCATACTGCGATGGGAAATCAAGTCCTGTGATATGTCCAACAACCGACGTCATTGTTACTTGGCAGCTCCCCACTTCGGGCGTGAAATTAAACGTGAAATCATAATTCTTTATAAATTTGTTCTTGCTATTTCTAATTGTTACACGTCCTCCTCCGAGTATATTCGCCACTTGCTTTGCAATAGATGGTTTCTCTGCCACACAAAGAATTTTCATAGTAATGCCAAATAACAAATTCAACGAAAGTATGAATTGTTGAATAAATAAACGAATGAATTGTAAAAGTAAAACTAAAACTGTTGTGGTATGAAAACTTGCCTCGCCCTTTGCAACTCGTAATTTAACTTTTTTTTTTTTACCAACAAGCATTTCAAGAAAACGCGCTCCTCGAAATTTTACCCTGATGATCTGGCTCGATGGCGTTGGATTAGGCAGTTGAAGTACTCTTTGACAGAAACTGGAAATCCTGAGAATTGCAAGTATTATGTAGTATCACGGACATGCCATAATTGGTGAAATGATGACCAGAAGAATTGAGCAAATCAAAAGAATCCACACCGGTTATCGTCAGGTTTGTCGTCGTAGTCCTCTTGCGTGGATTCGCATAGAATCAACTAGTCATATAACGTGCTCCGTATCAGAAATATCGTGAACCACATGACATCCACTTTCCATTATTAAACTCTGAAGTGGTTACCTCTCCTCTCATACTCCAGGATGTCTTGCCACACATTCATCCCTAGGCACTCGCACACTCTCGCACACAAAAAATAAATACACATAAGAGTGCGAGAGTAGGAGGAATAAACATTTCTCACACCTCCCAACTACCAACACTATATCACAAATGTCATCTCTGAATAATGGGTTTGAATCAATAAATCTTGCATCAACTATACAGAGTGAATATCCTGTAATAGACGAAGAAATAATACCAATCAAGAAACTCCGATCCATTCCCGCATCAACAACGGAAGATGAGGATGAAGATGAAGATGAAGATGAACTAGACCCTGGTGAATTCATATTAAACAGAGATGCAAACGAACGTCAACAAGAACAACAACGGGTTCTCAAAAAATTTGGAAATGACACACTATCCAATAATTCTAACAAAGATGGAACTCCCACATTACTTCAAAGTACGATTGAGAATTTGAAAAACTCATCAAAAAGCTCCTTTGATTCGTTGAGAGATAGCGAGTTGATGTACAATCAGGACAGTATAATGATAAGATCTGTTAAATTTCCAACTGAAGCATTGAAAGACAATTACAATAATGACACTGAATCACCTATTGAATACCTTTCGAATCGAGTAAAATTGCTAACCCAACAGTTGTTTGAAGATTCACTGAAGTACAATGACTATTTACAGCAAGGGAGTAGCAACATCTACCAATTACGAAATAGAATAATCCAGAATTATAATCAGTTATCTGAAAGTTATTACTCTCTTGGTGAGTTGTACAATAAAGATATCAATTATGCGGAGAATTTACACGATTCATTCAAGAAATGGGATCGTCTGAGAAATAAAGCAATCGCCAAAGTCAAATCAATCAAGAGTGATTCGAACAAACATGGTGCCAAGTTATTTAGTCTATTAGACGAGTCGAACGAAATTGATAAAGAGATTCTCCTGTTGGAAAATAAATTGGAACAATTACGGACAAAGAAAGTTTTAGTGAACAAAGAAATTGAGGATACCAGTAGTGTTTTGGAAAGCAGAACTGCTAAATACGTGGACATGTTTCGTAATTTAGAAAAACAAGGCAAGTCATCAATTCTTAGTTTCCTACAATCACATGGTGTTCCTGCGAAAGACATAGATCTGATTGTGAAATATTCCAAGGTTGATGCAACCATATCGGAAACATACTCCAGAAAGAGAGGGACAACGAGTGAAATAGAGTCGAGTAGTGGCAACACGAATCCGTTTATTCCAATTTCGACCCATAACAATAATAACATGGGAATGCAACCTTTTATTCTTCCAGAAGAGGCAAAAAAAGAAGATGACGTTCCTCCTCCGGATCTATTATCTATGAATCATGATCATGGACCAACACCGTTTGAAAAAGGGTATGCCAAAGGTTCACAAAATTCTACGTTGATTAAAACCAAAATGAACCAATTCGTGAAGAAATTGTTTGATTCGTCACCTGAACAAAATAACACATCTTCTCTCTCATCAACGACAATAAGTTCACCAGCCTCTAAGCCAGGTCCGCCACAAGTTGATGATACTTCTAATACAATTAATGAAAAATTGGATTTAGAGCCAATTACAAAGTTCTTGGAATATAAAGCAGAAGCTTTGCTGGATTTAACTAAACAAGCGTCGATTGATGCCGCTCTATTTCATCAATATGGAAATATTTGGCAAGTTATAACCAAATTAATGAATCTACAAGAAGAAAAATTAGAAAATGCACTCAATGAATCAATCATAAATGGGGAGAACAACCTGATTTTAAATGTTTTGAATTCAACTTTGGATCAATTAAATTCAAATCTAAACATGGTTGAATCTATTGCTACTGATAAACCAAGTAATCAAATACAACGTGATTTATTATTGGGGTTGATATCAAATGAACACAATGCTGTCGTTGAAGCAATTAAAATAGTTCAAAATGACAGTAACCCCTCATTTCATAGTGGTTCCAAGAAACTACAAACTCCCCTAATGCCATCTTCTTCAAAACCTACAAGCCAGGTAAACAAAACAGAAATCAGCTACACTTCGAAGATCGAATGAGAATTGTGACTAATTTCCAATAATGTATTTGTTAACTATATTTATGAAATCTATGGTACAATAATGTGATACTAATATACATGCCTGCAACTTTTTTGTGTTCATCTTTTCCTCTTTCTTGGAATGAAAATACTTGGAGGAGGCTTAACAACACCCGACGAAGTAGGTGTTCGTCTTCGCGCAGGGTTAGACGAAGACTCTGCTCCCTCTTTAGTTTCTGAAACCGAGTATTGCGGGATTGGGGCAGGTAAGACAGACTTTGAAGGTACAGCAGCGCCACAATCCGCATTGTTATTTTTGTTCTCCATGTTAGTTTGTGGATTTGGATTTGGAGTTGGAGCTGGAGTCGGACTTTTCCTTTCACTTGCAACCGGTGGTCTAGCAATAGTTCCAGATCTTGTAGGACCAGGAACCACCCCATTTTGTGGTTTTGGCTGCTCTGCATAAGGTTTTGGTTTATTGGCATACGGTTTTGGTTTATCAGCAACCGTTGGCTTGGCTTGATGAATGTACGCTTTAGGTTTAGAATCTTGATTACCCTGCACTGGACCAGAAGCGTTTTTCAAAATAGCTATATTGTTTGAGTTTTTTGCTTTATTGTTCTTGATCGGTAAGTAGCCTGCACTTGTAGGACGAGGAGAAGGTTTCGAATTGTTGTTTCTAATTCCTTGTACATTGCGTTCCACAGCAGGCGCAGTGGGGTTATTCTTAGGTTTCTTCTTCTGAGGTGCAGGTTTACTAAAGTCTGCGTCCCTTCGCTTCAGTCCTTGTGCCAAAAATCCAGGGTATGCTTTGCTGACACATTCTCTATCACTTGCATCAGTCAATAACCTATTCCAAACTGTATTTCTTCGTAATGATGCCTCGTTACCTAAAATCCAAAGCGTGGTCTTCGCACGAGTGAGCGCAACATTCATACGACGAACATCGCTCAAAAAACCAACATTACCTGTCTCACTGGCTCTGACACACGACATGATAATAACTTCCTTCTCTTGACCTTGAAAACCATCAACTGTATTAAAATCAATTTCATCTAAAATTCCCCTACCGAATTTCCTAACGAAAACATCCTTGATCATACGAATTTGTTCCTTATATGGGGAAATAATACCAACCTTACCATTGAACTCGGCATCCGGCAAATATTTCATCAACGCTTCTGCCAACTCTAACGCAACTTTAGCTTCTTCAGCGTTGAAAAGCGATTTTGTCAAAACATTTTGCTGATGTTTACCGATAATATCAAAGAATCTGTATGGTGTTAACGGTTCGTCTTTATGCCATGGCCTTGTATTTAATTCATACATGTTGTCACCATCTTTCAATTTCGAATTATAGAACTCTGCACTAGGGAATTGGGAAATCATCGGATTCATTCTGTATTGCACATCCAACATATAAACAGATTCCGGGTGGTTCTTTTGCATTCTCACAAACAAACTTTGCTCATAATTATACGAAGCGGCTGCCTTCGACAAAACAGTAGGTGGCAATTGATTCGGATCCCCAACCATGATACATTTTTTACACCCATATCTGAGTGGAATTATAGCAGACAATTCCAAACATTGACATGCTTCATCAACAATGACTTGATCAAATTGAACAGAAAGTTTTGCAACTATATCATGTGCCGATCCTGACAACGTAGCACAGAGCACTTGAGCATCAGATAAAATTTTGGACTGAATGCTCCTTCTGTTTGTTTCCCGGGTTCGTGTAGCAATAGAAGCTTTCTCTCTTTGCTCGTCCAATTTTTTCGCGAGAGCACTTCTTTTCTTCAAGACTGCTTGAAGCTCGTCCTCTAACTTCAGGCGCTCTGTGTCTGATAAATCTTCTGTACCAAGTCTGTTTCTCAAAGCGTTTCTCTCCTCAATACACTTTGTATGTTCCTTTCTGATGTTCGGATCGATGACCACTGCAACCTTCTTTTCATTCAATTGTTTCTCTACCAACTCTTCTAACGTCAAATCTCTCACAGCAGCATTGATAGCATCACTTTTCCCCAATCTAACAATATTGAGCGGCATATGTTCACCTGCGGCGTTTATTACCCCATCACGCAATCTCAAGACCAATTCATCAACAGCTGCGTTACTTGGAGCACATATCAAAATCTTCCCTTTATTTCCTGCAGTTGGTTTGGAAGGAACATTAGGTGGTTCTGCGCTTGGGACTTCAATTGCGTTACTAGACTTTTGGTGTGACAAAGAAAATCCAACGATACCTAAAATGGTCTTCGTCTTACCAGTACCAGGTGGCCCTTGAATTAAGGAAAACCCATCAGTTTTATATGTACCCATGATTGCTTTCGCTTGTGATCGATTGACTTTATAGATCTTACGCATATTCTCAGCTTCTTCATCGTTGACTTCAATTGGCTTGTTGGGTGTTGCCAGAATAATCGAGTCCGCGAGGTCGTAGTAAGGCAATCCTTTCAATGATGAAAATTCCCTTTCAATAGTGACCATCTGCATAACCCTCATAGCGGACACAACGGATTTGGGTGTTAAAAGCCCTATCATTGGACCAGACGGGTTTACCCTGAACACCAAATCACAATAGTCACTATTTGTGTATTTGATTTCGCGCATTTTAGCCAAACAGGTTATAGTATCTGACATTTTCATATAAGTTCTGATTTCCGATGGTTCTGGAACTCCTTCCCTCTTGAGTGAAAGTACTATCAAATCACTCTCCGTAATTTTTCTCTCCTGTAATACAGATTTTTCAATGGAAGCGAAAACATCAAAGAACCCGTCCACCAGCGCTCTACTACCAATCAAAAGGTCAAAAGGTTGCTCTTGAACAGTTGTTTTAGCTGATTGCATAGCCTGCCAACATTCTAACATCAACAATGGCTCAGTTACCTTGGCATACTCTTTAACATCCTTGTATGTATCTTGTATTTCACGGTAGGAACTTCGATCTTTGCTTGGATAGTCGTCATTCGAGTTATAGTTCCATGTTAAGACATGTGAGTACAACGGTTTTAAATTGATGTTCAATCTTAATCTCATTCTTTCCTTTGCTCGTTCCTCTGTGGCCATCTGTTTTCTCCTCCTGCCATAAGCATCATGTTCGATCGATTTCATATTCAAATCAAGTTGCGTAATCTTCGGAGCTTTCTTTTTACCATCAACAAATAAATCCGACAAATCGGTATCAGATTCATCCTCATCCGACGACAAATTGTCATTAGCACCTTTGTTTTTGAGCCGTTTTGAAGGAACACTAACATCTTGGCCAGGTTTTTTCAGATTGAAGCCGGCAGGTCTAGCAGGAGCTGGGTTGAATTTCGGAGGTGGAGGCGTTATCGAAGACCTTTCTTGTAGTAATTTCTGACGTAAGTTGTCAAGATTTTGAGTCCCTTTAACCACTTTTGGAGGTGGTGCAGGCGGAGCTTTCTCTGTCAACTTCAAAAATTGAGTTAAAGTTTGTTGTTTCATTTGGGTATGTGCCTTTTGAATAAATTCATCTTCTTCGATTTCTACAATATCATCATCCTCCTTTTTGGCTGGTGCTGAATCAGTAGTATCTGTAATCGCAAGTGGCTTTCTCACTGGTCTTCTAGTTCCCTCTAGTCGCTTTATTGTTTCAGCATTTACTTCGCTAGCTTTGTCAAGCAACGTCATCTTCTGAGCGTCAGACAACTTCGTGTTATAACCTTTCGCTTTTGTACCGTATTTCACGATGTCTTCTATAAACAGATCTTGGATTGGGAACCTTTCAGTAAGCGCCAAATCAAACCCTTTGAGGACCAAATTAACACACAGATTCAATAATGTTGCATCGCCTAACTTTAACCACGAAATCAACACTGGGAACGCATTCATGAAAACTTCGAATAATCCACGCAGTCTGTTCACCTGGGATGGAATTTTGAACGAATCGCCTATGATCCTGAACGAATCCAAAAGTGCATGACACAAGTCCAATGTATCTCTCGTGAATTCTATCATTTCCTCTAGGTGAAACTGAGATGACCATTTTGGTGTTGTCTTGAATATCATAATTAAAAAAGACCAAGTCTTTTGCCATAATAAGATTAGTTCAGTATCACAAATTTCCGTGGACGATGTTAATGCAGAATCGACTGGATCTGCTAATGCTTGGAAAATGTCCATCATTACTCTAACAGCCTTAGGTGTGGGTTCGTAGCATTCCATTGACGTTAAGATATCCAAATTCGCATTAATTGCAACCAATGATTGTTGAAGGTTTCTCGAAAGACACTCCTTGAAGGTTTCCAATCTCCCACTAGCATTGAAAACTTCGTTCATAAAATCTAATGCTGCCTGACTCATCAATGGTGTGAAAACGCAGGCCCATATCGCTTGAAGACAAGCAGGATCAGTAATTATATCCAACATGTTCTCTTGTCTACCAAAACTGAACGATGCCATAACTTCCTTTTGCAAACTCGTGATTTTTGCCATATTGGAATTATGGCGTTTTCTGGCATTGGTTTGCTCTCTCGTGATACCACCATTTTTAACATCCTTGAACCAAACTGTGTTTGGCATTTGAGAAAAACACAGGATAACCTCTTTTGCAAAATTAACGTTTGTGTACAACTTAAGCTTGTAAAGCTGTTCCCACAAAAGCGGAAAGGAATCAAAAATCTTTGGGATTTCACCATTTAAAAGGTTTCTTGAGCTAGACTTGAGACATGCAATATCATATTCTATGGATTTGAATACTATTTTCTTGGAATAGCTATCACCAATTGAACCGAGTGCCAAATTTATAATGATGTCAGCTTCGTATTCAATGTTCCCTCTAAGCTGAATGGCATTGTTTAAAGGAATTTCTGGGTCAGTGCCATCGTAGTTTTCGTCAACTCCTGCATCGGAGAACCCTGTGTAAAGCAATTGGCATCCCAATTCTTGCAATTGATTGATTCTTTGAATCCTACCCTTATCAGTGTTGCCTCTTTTGTGCAACAAGAAAGGACCAATTATTGAAACTGTTTTGATACGATGCACCGTGATCAACGAATTTCGGAAAGGTGAAATCCACGACAAAAAGTTCCCCAATTCATAATCAGAGCAAACCAATAGTTGGTTTGAATACTCGGGATCAGCCAATATTTCATTCAACATAGTGTCATACGGGATATCAGTATTGTGCATCCAGAATTTAGTTCCCAATCGTGTCAACAATTTGTCAAACAATGCGAATATGCTTGGAATAGAAGAACCTAAACGGGACGATAACGTACGACAAAGTAATTTAATCGACGATGCTAATTTGATATTCGTAAATTCCGTCGTGGGACCAATATCTCTAGGAGTGTTCAACCGCAAAATGAATGTTTCATCGTCAAAAAGATCAGTTATTTGATTAAACGTATCCCAGAACTTGACAGCATGGCTGTTGGTAAAATATCTAGGATTCTGGATTTTATAAAGTTGATTCGAAAACTCCACAACCACCAGTTCTTCCAAAGTAGCCTTATTGTATACGACCTCGTTATTGATCAAACCTGCAAGCCACTTTTGACCCCAAATCTGTAATTCCATCTGTCCTTCAAATAATACAAATAGCAAACCCGGGAGCAATTCGTTTGGAGTCGGAAAACTGTCTCTGGATTGAAGATCATGGGCTATTCTGTCAAACTTTTCTCTAATGTCTCCAAAATTTCTGAGAAGATCGGGATTGGTCATACACCAGTAAACACAGATCACAAGTTCACCTGCATGTCTTTCAATGGAATTAAATTCTAAAAGCACGGTATCTAAAATCGGATTCAACAACGTAGTTTCCCAGTTAGCTAATGTACCAAGGAAATTATTAACAGCAGGAACAGGAGTTCTATTCTCAACAATGAAACGGTATCTGATCTTTGCTTTGCCTTGAGCATATCCTTTCAAACAATTCTTGCAACCAGTTAAAGACCTCGACATGTGTTCCTTCAAAAATTCAATGATGGATGCGTTGGGGAATGAAAACACTATCAATGCATGACTAGCAATTGGCTGCATATATGGATCGCAGAACCAATGGGGATTGGCTTCGTATTTTCTCAAGTAGTCAACAGTTTGCTTGAATACTTGCAGTTGAAGACGAGTGTCCCCAGGTTCACGCAGAGATGCTAATATTGATTGAAACAAAAGTTCAAATTCGGGAGGTTTATTAAACTTCTCCACTCGTTGAAGTTGCTGAAACGTTCCTATACGTTGTAATTGATTTGCCATCTTCTGTCCTCAAACACGAAGAAGTATACAAAAGGAAGACAACAAACTTTAAGAAAGAAAAGAAGAAGTACACAATCTAAAATAAACAATACCAGCCAATTAAGACTAACCAATATCTGATGCAATGAACAATTATGTGGTTGTGATTGTTGATGATGAAAAAAATAAAAAAAAAGACAACATAAGGGAGAAAAAAAAAGTACACCCAAAAAAACAAAAGATTAATGATTCTTGTTTCATCGGAAAACATGAACTACCTTTGTCCTGTACACGACTACACGCGTCATTTGAAACTACTACAATAATATCAAATCAAGGTCCAATTCTTTCGCAGCCGTGATCCAATCCTCGCCTGTCGTCCAGCACCTCTTCATTATTTCGAGTCCCTTCTTCGCATTTACATTCCCCATTTCGATCAATTTGTCAAATCTGTGTTCGAAAAATTGCTGAATATCTGGATCTATCACTTCACACCCTGCTGTGAAGAAGCAAAAAATACAGCATATGTCTGCAGGTGACCTTGATGCAATTTGAGTCTTTGCTAATTCACCAATGCCAAGAGCCAAATCTTGTACAAGTTTTGATTCTCGTGGCATTAGCAAAACACGACGGTATAAATGAAGTAAACCAGCGTCACAGAATATCTTGTTAGTGTATCTTAGTATATCATTTTCCTGTATGTGATTCATAATTTCCTCTTCAGTATCACTGTCCGAAGCCTCCTGTCCCCTTTTCAACCTCAAGTTCATTAGCCTTTCATGGTTCTTCAATACCTCCTTTTCATCCAATCTTCTAGTTTCCAAAAGGCTCTCTTTCACTTCTAGTGCCTTATGTACTATACTCAGTGGGATGCTTTGCAATTCTCCAGAATAAAGTAGCAACATATTCACTTCTCTGATAAGCATGGTGATTTTGGCAAATTGTGCAAGAAACTTTATATCGAATCCCATAAGATAGTCGATATTTTTCCTCGCGTAGCTCGAATCATCATCCACAATGTTATCAATGTCATTTAACATAGTCACCGACTCAACTGGCTCGTATGTACTTGATTCTCCGGAGGTCAATAAATAGTTTTGTGAATTTGTTGTTGATGAAAGTGCTCCAATAACGTCCGTATAAACAAACCATCTCATTAAGAAAAACGTAATATCTCCTTCTGTTCCGGTTTGTGGACCTCGTTCGCGAAGTAGCGTGGTTGACCTAGCCTTGATAATTTGTCGAGCCCCAATGTTATGAGCTCTATGGCGACTAAAATCTTTCGAATTGAACACTTCGAAACAGGAAAGTAGCATTGCCGTCGCTAGTGCTTGATCAGACGTGGCACTTTCTTTATTTTTCAATAACCGAAGAAGTTCAGTACAAGATCTAGATAACAACCGATCTATTACCTCATCCGGAGTGTCATTTTTACCGACCAAATTGGACCTCATCTTAGCTGCAAACGCGAGAAGGGTATTCAATATCGACGGATATTCCATTGCCATTTGGGTAAGCAATATTTTGAACGGATTATCGGAATAAATACGCGATGAAGCAGGCACTAAATGGTTCGCGCCAATGGTAATCCAAAAATGCATCAAGTTTCTATAAAATGGAACGTTTAATATCAACGTCGGTAATGGAACTAGCAGCGGTGGAATAGAATCCCAATATTCTTGAACGGATACTTTTTTATCTATGGTGTCTATTTCTTGGATTTTGGGAGTACGTGCAAAGTTGGATATCAGTCTCATGGGTACCGAATCGCAGAAAATATTGGGCAGTTGTCTTGGTTGATACTTTTCAATTTTTGTAATATCTTCTGAATAATTGTTTAAGAATGATTTCTCCAGGTTATCCGAACTACTTCCTGATCGAGCGAAATTGTGATACTTGTCTGAATTTTGAATAAATTCGTTGAAAATATCCGAATTCTGTAACTGGAATTGTTCAAACCCAATATCTGCCAACGCGTTAGTCAAATGGTTCATGCCATGATTTATCTCCGGTATAATTTCGTTTAAAGGAGCCTTAGTGGGGTTTGTCAGGGAGTCTAAATGAACAAAACCGCTTATGGCTTCCTTGTGTTGTGTTTTCGTATCTTCTATTCCAAGTATTGATGTGCCATGGGGCGTCAAAAATGTCAGTTGAAATATGTTGTCCAAAGCAACACTGTCATGTTTTGGTGCTTTTCTTGTTGCATAGTTACCATCATTATTTATGTTCCTTCGTTTTTTGTTATAATACTCGGGTGGTTCTTCTCGTGTTACGACGGACTCTGGTGACGTTGGTGAGTTCACTAGATCAGTAGTAAAATCGTGCAAGATGAAATGTAACTCGGGGCTGGTGCGTTCCCACTCTCCATCATTTTTTCCTGACCCGATTGAAGTACTCTTGGAAACGATCGAGCTAATGGCTTGCATTTCTGTTGAAATTAAATTCAAGTTTTGTTGGCCTGCTTGAACATGTTGTTGCTGCTCTTGTTGTTGTTCCTGTTGGACTTGTTGTTGTTGCTTCCTCTTAGCTTTATATGGACGGCCGCCCCAAGTTAGCTTAATTGAGTAATCGCATTGCGCTTTGGTTTTCATACAATATGAACAAGTCGGCTTCTTCTCATCACACTTGATTTTCATCCGTTTACAATTATGACAACCCGTACGACTTCTTCGGATCTTCTTCTTTTCTTCCATGGTTGTCAGCTAGTTTTATGGTTGATAGCAGGTTAAATTCGAGAGAAGAGAGTAGTAGGTAGGTTGAAGAAAAATAGTACAGGGATGCGCATCCATTTTCGTGCGTCCCTTTCGCTGTGCTTATCTTGATTGATCAATTTTCATCACAAAACTCGAGAGCAATAAATTCTATGAGGAGTGAAATGTTTGCAATTTTCATTTAGCCTATAACGCGATACTATTCGCTGTACTAATTACTATTCATCACGCTTTGGAAGGTGGTCCACCTCATTATCCAATATACCACCTTGCTTTTTCTCTTTACCTTTGTCAACATACTTCTTGCCATACAATATCAATAACAACTTTTCGTACAACTTAAATAAATAACTCGCGGCTATCATAATGCCACCACCAATCGTGCCCAATTTTGCAACGAACTGGAAGAATGGGATTCTTTTCTCACGGATAACCAACTTTATAGGTTCAAAATCATATCTGAAATAAATACCAGGAATCCCGCTCGGTTCTCTGGTTTTTGGATCCACATCGACAACATGTTGATTTTCAGTTAATGAATATTGGTTGGTATCAATCTCCATTCCCAATTGCTCATATAATGTAGGGACCACTTTTGCATAGTATAAATATGTTTGCAACTTTTCCTCGGTTATCTTACCAGTGGCATCCAAGGGGTTGTTTAAAAATGGATAAAACTCACCGAATGAAAATTCCTGTATAACATGTGAAAAATTCAATGCTTCTATTGGAACATGCAGTCTATCTCTATAACCAAAACCTTTGGCCGTAATTCTAAAGTCACCACGAACTTGAGTCACTGGAATGGAACCAAATATATGACACGCTGGTGCTCCTTCATTAACTCTGGCTCCTTGACTCCTAAACTCCGCACGTAGACTTTCTTGCATAACTTCATCCAAGTCCGGAGTTTCGTGGAAATCGTTTGGATTGTTGATCCTGAAATTTCCCGGTACAATGAAGTGGATTCCTTCGAAATTTAATGTTTCTCCGGCCAAGTATCTATCCTGAGTTATGTCTTCAACATTGCTATGAAGAAACTCGCACGGCATTGCCACAATCATGTCGACGTTGATGGTCAAATCCGAATGTATTTGATCGTCCACTATGAATTGGCGGTCAACGTATCCTCCAATGTACCCTCCTACTTCTACCCAAAGAACAAGCAAACCAAAGATGTATGTCATCAAAGTGGAAAAACCACCCCTCTGTGACCTTACTTGCTGATTTGGATCGACTTTGGGAAACGCATCAAACGTCCTGACCTTGCTAGCAAATGAATCCATTGATATTAGTCAGATGTAAAGGAATGTCGGTGTTCTGGTTGTTGGACCTTCTTAATGCTATGTTGGTGTTGTTTATGGGTCCTATTCGTATACACTTTTTGCTTAACGTGTTAACTAATTTTTCGGTGCAGCCAAATTTTTTTTTTTTCCTTCCGCACTCAGGTTAACGGTGTTGTGTCTTCTACCTCACTTTCTGGTGAATCGTTTGATATTGCTGAACTGCATATACACACATCACCGAAATTTTCTTGATTACTCATTTTGGGGTACCCTTTCATACTCATCTCCATTTATTCTACATTTCTATACATCTACTACAAAAATAATGAATAATGATAGCACAGATTATGAATTTTCCGGAGATATGGAGTTTTCGGATGATATAAAGGTACAGGAACTACAATCTTGCAAACTAATATATCCAGACTCAGATATTGATTTTGAGTCATTATCAGGAACGATCTCGATACCGATCAGTATACAACAGGGAATTAATGTCCGACTAAACCTGAGAAATGAAAATAATGCGACTGTAATGTCATCCCGAATAGTCAACAATCTACCGCCATTTGTACTTTGTTTTAAGTTAAATGATGACTATCCTTATGAGTGCCCACCCAAAATCAAATTATCTTGTACTTGGCTAGATGCCACCAAATTGGATGCCATAACCAGCAACCTTAACGACATTTGGAAGGAATACAAAGACCAAGTATTGTTCAACATAATAGATTATTTACAGGATCAATCACAAAATCATCTGGATGAATTGCTACCGCAAGCACTAGACATTTTTGACATTGAGAAATATTACCATGTGGTTGACGTTGATCACGAGTACAAAATACAACAATTCAATTGCGAAACGTACACTTGCGAAATCTGTCAAACTGATTTGAAAGGTTTTCACTGTACCAAGTTTGATGCATGTGGTCACGTATTTTGCAACAATTGTTTGATAGAATACTTCCAGTTGTGTATTATTACGGGAGAAATAGATAAGGTTCATTGTCCTGATTTCGAATGTACAAACAAGTATTTAGAAGGCAAGAAAGAATTCATGAATTTGGAAACGTGGATGAACAATAATAGAAAAGCCAAAGATATAGTGAACCATTTGTTAAACCCCACAGTTCCATTAAAAATGTTGTCCAAACTTCTAAAAGATCAAGAGCTCGTGAAGAGATATTACAGTTTGTTCAAGAAGGGCCAGTACGAATTGATTGGGAGGTTGTTGCCTAACCGGATGGTTTCATGTCCTAGGATCGGGTGTGAAGAAGTGATATTCAGAGAAGACTTGGATGAGAAATTGGTGATTTGTCCCAAGTGTAAATACGCATTTTGTAATGATTGCCGGAAATCATACCATGCCAGATTCAAAATATGTGTCAAAATCAGTGAAGATGCTAAATATCTGGGCATCCCTATTGAGGATTTGGAGAATTATCCACTTTTGCCATCCGATTCGCATGAAAAGAAAATCATGAATGCCAAATATGGCAGAAACGTTATATTTCGGGCAATTGATGAATATAAAATGGATCAGTTATTCCAACAATTAATCAAAGAAGGAACAGATGTTCGGGAATGTCCTGGATGTCGAGCGGTTATTGAGAAAACTGAAGGGTGTAATAAAATGAAATGCACGGAATGTGGAACAAGTTTCTGTTTCCATTGTGGGTCAAGAACATCCAACAACTACGACCATTTTACAGACCCTGAATCGCCTTGTTATAAACTTTTATTCTTTGGAATGCCAGGTGTTGACAACGATGAAGATGACCTATAGAAGTTACATACATAGACATTCAACACAATATACACTACAACAAAAGATGAAAGGACGAAAAGTCCATTTTACTTTAGTATCCGCTTGGCTGCTTTGGGGGTCTACCATATCTGTAACATTCCCTGTGCAACCTTCTTCTTCTAAATTCATAAATAATATCCAGATGAACAACATCTTCCATATTGTCGTATATCCAGCCATCTTGCTCTCCATCCTTAATAATGAATAAAGCCGAGTTTAAAGATCTTTCGCGAATAAATTCAGCCGGCTTGGTATCCAAGTTCCATTTATTAACGAGCCCAAAATCAAACTTCCAATCGGATGGTGGGTAAACTTTAGATAATTGATCTACTCCGGATGGTCTTTTGCCAGCCACCCGTGACTTATTATTCTTATCATAAATTGTGTTTGCGTATCTGTAAAAGGACCAAGTACGTTTGAGAATACTCTTGATCTGTAACTCATAAATTTCCACCAGTCTCACTTCGGGTGAATCATCAACAATAATATCATTTCGATCAAACATTTCGACAACTTTCTCTCGTTCGTTAATAGCAATCTCTGGTTTCGATTCAGGTTCATTCTCCTGAGCGTTTAACTTTGCTAAAAGTGCGCTACTCTTTCTAGCTTTGCTGGCATCGACAAGGAATTGCTTACATTTCGGATGAGATAACATACCGGCAACCCAACCCGTTTGGATGAATATCAATCTCCAAGGAACAAACTGTCCAGCAAAAAGTATACCAAAGGTAGCTACCAACACACCATAAAAGATGAATGTTGACAATCGCTCGTCCTTGAAGCCAGCTGTTTCATAATAAAACTTCTCCGCTTCATTGGCTCCCTTTAGGATATCAGTTGTTAAATTCTGAAAATCCCTTAAATTTATCAATAATGCCATTTGAGACTTTCTATGTCTTGCGGTTTCCTTCTTAGGATTGTCTTCGGTACTTCCACCGCCACCACCGGATGTGTCTGATTCACTGGCAACTTGTGATGATGAAACTCCCATTTCTGACACTTCTTCGGATACTGAATAGGTCGACGATGCGACTTCAGCGTCTTCACGAAGATAGTCTTCGTTTATCAAATCTTCCACAATACTAGTTTCTGGGGTGTCGACCAAAAAGCTCCACAATGACTGACCTCTCCTCTTAACTTTGATCAACTCTGGATTTCTCGTAGGGTGCCTGTAAACAAACCCTGGGATCAAAATTCCAAACAAAACAAACATCAAAGGATATGCCAATACCAAATGTGGCCACAAACAAGCAGCAGTATACAACACCAAAACACTGATGGTTTTGGATGGTTGTTTCCAAGAAACGATCCTTATTACTTCATACTGTACAGCAAAGAAATTAGTCATTTTGCCTGCCATTTGTTTCACATTCGAGGTTAGAGTAGTGATTGATAGTCCTGGTCTTTTTGTTCTATCAGGATCATTTAATCGTTTTTCAAAAAGCTCCCTTTCTGGTATATCCTGAGGCAAGACCGATTTCAATAATTTTTCAATCATTCGATCTGCAAAATGATTCGATTTGGGTCGCTTTTCGGAGTCTGCTGAATCGGGCATTGATTCGATATGAGAGATTTGTTCATCCGTCAAATCAACTGATCCGTATCTCGCACGTCGAACACCATTACTTGCGGAATTGTATCGGTCGTATCCCATCTCCAACAATTGTGATGCTGTATTGATTGCAAGTGCTCGTTTACTTCCTGGTTTGGACTCGGCTATTCTGCTACTCTTAACTACTGCTTGATTTAGTTTGTCAACTGCATAATTTCGGTATGAGTTTGATGAGGTAGATGAAGATAAGGAAGGCGACGGTTGCAATACTTCACTCGGTTGATCACTGTTATTATCCATTATCTTATACTCTTGGGTGGGCAATTGATTTCTCAATGGGGAACAGATAAACTTTGACTGTTATAAGCAGTTGATAGTGGGGAGAAAATAGAGAGAGAAAGACAAACAAGGGTAAAGTGTTCGAAAATATGTTCAGCAAATGGATGCAATAATGTGGAGAGACGACAAAAAAAATCTCAGGCTTGCCTTTTTTGCATATGAAAAAATCTTAGTAGGAGAGAGTGTGTGAGAGGAGGGGAATCGAAATACTTACTCCAAAATGAAACTGATTATGGTTCAATAACTCGTAAATTCTGTTCTTTTAATTAAAAAAACAACTTGTTACAAATAGTATATACTAATATTTCATCATCATTGCGTAAATGACGTCCGAAATAAATACATATATGCCAATCAAATTTCAGTATAAATTCTTGAAATTTATGTTATAATCCTCTTTACAAAGATGGGAAGTTCTTGTCGTTGACTTCTGGCTTGGTAGCAGTGGAGACACCTTTGGCACCACCTCTGGCACCACCTCTGGCACCACCTCTGGCGCCACCTCTTCTGGAATCGCCTCTAGCACCACCTCTCTTGGCACCTCTGAAACCACCTCTGGAAGCTTGTGATTCTTCGTCAGCAAAAGTAGCAGTGATGTCTAAGAAAACTTTTTCCTTTTGAGCCTTACCCTTGGTCTTCTTGACGTGAGTGGAAGCAAAGAAAACTTCTTCTTGTCTTTCGATCTTTTCTTCGGCAGACCATTTATCTTGAGCACCTTCGTTGGCTTCTCTGAGTTTCTTAGAACCGTCTAATTCTTGTTTTTTCAATTCTAATTCAGAAAGGTATTCTTGCAAGGATTTCTTTGGGGTGGCATCGACGGCTTCGGCGTTTTCGTCAGCTTCAGCTTGTAATTCAGCATCAGCATCTTCAGCACCTTCAACTTCACCTTCTAATTCTCTCTTGTCACTTTGACCCCAACCTTGTTGGAATTTCTTCTTGGAATCGATCTTACCGGTTCTCGAGTGACGATCAAATGGTTTCTTGGTGGTCTTGGAAGCAGTGGATTGTGGAGCAGCAACATCTTTGTTGTTGTATTTGTTTTTTAAAGCGGCTTCGTTACCGGCGGTAGTTTGCTTCTTCTTTTTGGCTTTGGCTGGGTCAGCAGAAGCTGGAGCAGCATCAGCTTTTTTGGAAGAGGTGTTCTTTTTGACAACTTCTCTGGTTGGGGCAGATGGAGCGACGTCTTCGTCGACATCATTACCTAATAAGTCGTACAAATTCTAGAAAGTAAAAACAGTTGTTAGTAAAATTGAGTTCATCCCTTAAATAAAAAAAGCCATTGAGGGAACACAAAGCACATAATGCTATTACAATATCCAGGAATGGCTCAACCCCACCAATTAAAACTTCAACAATAAATAAATAATAAGAAAAAATGTTTGTGTTGCAGATATCTCGCTTCTCTTGTGACCTCACTAAGCTCACTTTCCCATCGCACATCACACGACGGGGGGAGCTCCATTTTTTTGGGAAGTGGGCAAATTCACAATTCAATTGACTGCAATTCAAATCAAACAGTAGAATAAACTCTATATCTTTCAAATAGATAACGAATGTCTCCTTTCAGTCATACTCATTCAATTGCCTTGGTGGTTGCCAAAAAAAAAATACACTTTGAAGACAAAACTCAGGAGATCCTCTTGTTGCCAACTCTCCAATTGCAAATTCCCTTCCAATTCTTCTCTTTGCTTTCACGTAGGTGTTGGGTTTGATGCTATTTCCAATTGGCTTTGATTCCCTCTAAGTACTTGACGATTCAATTAAACATACTTTATTTTGGAATGACATTGTTTGGATACTTCTTTCCAAAAAGAAAAAAAAATCTATATAAGTTTTTGTTCGTTGAAAAAAAAAAATTTTCTCTTGAGCTTTGCTAAAACCTATTTTTCTGACCAAAATTTCAGTGACTACTTGTATATGTGCAGGAAAAGCTACCACTTTCAGACGAGCCGGGTAAAAATTGCTATTGTGGTTCATATATTTGTCGCTGATTTACAATTATAATTGAAAGCAATAAAATGTATTTTACTTTGTACACACAGTTTTCATTAACTACATAGTTTTTTTTAGCTGGCTTGATCAGATGCAACAACAACAACAAACTCTTCTCCAACTCTGGTAAGGAACGCTTTCAAAGCCATTCTCATATCGCTTGATATACTCTTGTTAAACAACTTCAAGGTCAAACCATAAAGACTAGGAGAATACTTTCTGAAATCTTCGTCATCTAATTCGACGTATCCTTCGAATATCTCAACAATAACTGGTTTCCAAGTTGAGATATTTCGTTGTTGGTTTGTTTCATCCAACTCAGCATACCTTTTTATGATTGTGTTACATAATGGAACAACTTTGCTCATCAATGTTTGTTTGTTGGCTGGTGAAACCTTGCCATCGTCACAGTACATTCTGAACATTATATTTATAAATACAGCAGCGGACGAGGATTCCTGTTTCAACAAATTGGGCAATCTTTCAATGACTCCAGCATTCCATAATCTGACTCTTAAATCATAGTCATCATTGAACTTTTTGGCAAAACTGTAGCTATTGTTCAATAGATCGGACATTTTCACCAAGTAATCATATGGGACACTTTCATAAAAGTCATCGTTTTCGAACAATTCAGACAAGGTTTGAATCAACAACAATTGTAGCACACTTTTCACGACAATAGATGATTTTTCCTTGGACTTCTTTAATCTTTCTTCGGCATCATCAATAATGCTATTTTTAGAATCATCCGCGTCTAACTCTTCCCCATCCTCATTAGCCATATCACCAAAGCTCTCGTCTGCCGTTTTGTTTCGAAGTGGGTCCGAGGTAAACAATTCTTTAGCTGTTGTTAATTCAAACAAATTGGCAAGAGCATTGCTGGCTTTCTCCCAGTGCTCGTTGTTGAAGCTCTGTGCATTTTCAGTGAGTAATGTAGTTAAGCATTCGCGACCAATTCTCGCTATTGTGTCATTCTCTTGACAAATACAAGATATTATCAATTCCAAATAACCATCAAGCATCCTACTCAAAGCATCAAAATAGTGTGTAAACAACGTAATCATACTCTTTAATGCTTGGATCAAGGTGGTGGACAACCAAACTGACAATCCATCATTAAGATCGTCAAGACCAATTTCCCAATGGTTGCTCAAGATATGGAAGATTGGGAATAACAAATTCTTGCAAACGACATCCCAGAAATCAAGATCGAAATATTCCCCATATTTCATCAAAACATCGAACAAATACGTCAACGCTCTGGATCTAACTTCTAATTCTTCACCGGTCATTATAATATCATGGAACCCGAACAAAACTGGGAACCACAACTTCACTAAAAATTCATTATTCGTTGGATCTGTAGATTTTGATTTGCCATTAGAATCGTGGGCTCCATTGAGAACCGTATACTGGGCAATTTCATGAATCAATCTTGATAACACATCCAACGACAACAAACTAATCCTTTGGAACTTTTCATTCTTGGCTAAAACAGTAAAGCAAACCACCAAGTCTGAGAATGATTCTTGCTGTCTAACTTCTTCAACATACTCTTTGTTGATCCAATTTGCCATTTTGTACGACTTCATAACAAGTGATTCCTTGTTTTCCTTAGCTGCTGCCGTACAAACTCCAAAAATAGTTTTCCAACCAGATTTAATTTGGCTTGCTCTGGCAAGAACCATATTATTTATGCACTCCAATACCATATCTTTAACTTCAAGGGAATCATTATGAATGATAATGTATTCAAAAGGTTTCAAAAATTCCTTTTGAAACTTAAAGTGAGCCAATTCATCAATTTCAAAAAATCTCATGGACAACTGACGTAATGAATCTAATGCAAAAAACAGAATGGCTGGATTCGTATGGCAACCAACGGCATTGAAAGTTTCCCCCATTGCTGCCCAAAGATGAGTCCACTCCAAACGAATACGGTTCATGTTGTAATAACAAATATCTACCACTTTTTGTAAAGAATACGTTCTCGGGTTCGAGCTTTGGCCAGAAGAATCTATTTCTTCCTTGGCTACTTCGGAAAGAGCTTTGACAAATTCAACAATGCTTTCTCCAGACAAATTTGCACTATTAGTAAATACTTTATCGATAGCGACTTCCAATTCTGTCTTTGTCAACAATGATGCAACTTCAGGAGACAAATGTTGATTGTGGAATTTGCTTGCTGCGGATTGAGCAGGAGTTTGGGTTGATGTGAAAGAAAAAAAACTTGTACTTGTCCTTGTCGTCTCTAGTGAATTTCTGGTAACCAATTTTGCAACAGTGACGTCCGGAATGGAATCTTGATCCACACCTTGGGCGATCAATTGAAGTCTTTCTAACTGAGAAATCGAAGTCAATATTTGTATCCATGCGTCTCCTCCAAGATGATCACCTTCAGAAACTGCCAAATCCAACATAATATGAATTGAATCGACATTCTTTTGTTTCATTTCTTGGTAGTTGTTGAGGTTTTGAAATTGAACCAATGCACTGATGAAGGATGTTCTTGCATAGTCTAAATCAAACATACAAGCAATACGGATGGACAATTTGATACCTTCAAGACAGGTTCTGCTCACATCTTCTTCGTCATATTCCTTGAAAGGAGGCGTGAGAGCAGCCAAAACAGACATCCATAATGTGTCAAAAATAGACTTCACATGTAATACACTGGTAGCTGCATAAAATACTCCATCAGGACTGTCTGTTTTCAATTTCTTACCCAAGCTTTTCATCAATTTTTCAGTTTTTGTGGCCATTTCCCTAGAAGCATGAATATATGCTTCACGGGTAAGGTCACGCCCACCAAAGAAACCGATAGATTGACCACCAGTTGGTGCAACTGCGATATCCCCAGCTAACAATGCTGCGTGTTGTTCAGATTGCAATTTGATTTCATTACTTTGAATCTCATTAAAGATCTTTTCCAAGAATTCTCTAGGCAAATCTTTTCCATCATCGATTCCAGAATTGTTCATAACAAAACTCTCAAACGTCATTCTGTTTTTGATTTGCGGAGAATGCAAATCAGTATTCAACAAGATCACAGAATACGATAATATATATGCGGCATCAGCGTTAGAAAAGATACCAGGGTTGCCCAAAACGTACCTTTCGGCAAACTTTAACATAAACCTATCAATCTTTTGTGCTTCACCAGGTAATCTAAACGACTGCAAGAATCTTCTCATGGCATCAACAAACTCAGAGTTTTCGAAATCTAACTGGTCGACAAAAGCATGCATAATAGCGATATTCTTCTCGTCACCTTCGCCAAGGAATTCACCAATGGTAGCCTTGTCTAGCCCATCGGTTTCTAAAATAAATTTAGCTATCACATTTGGCTCGTCAGACTCAAGGAAACCATGAGCAATGAAGTAGCTCAAACCTTTTTTAGCTTTTTGATTGAATTGTCGCGTACCTTCTAACAATGCCTTCTTTCTCTGCTTTTGGTTTTCAAATTGTTCAGGATTATCACTCTCGGTTGCCAATGTTTCTCCATTGACAAACGAATGGTTTCTGGAGGCGCTGATAGAAGTATTGGTGGAATCAGATCTATTTCTGAGCGATAAGTAGGATCCGTTGTTGGTGTCTCCAGCGACGATAGATTGATGCCTTGAGTGTGAATTGTTCAATCCTCGTTGAGCCCAAGAATACAATGAACGCAAAAATGCAACGGCACATCCAATTGAAGTCATCTTCAATGCATACTCGAGTGGAAAAAAGTTATAAATTTCTGGTTCTGGCGGCTTCGATGACATGGTTTTGCTAGTTAGGTTGGAAATTTTGTTTATATCAAATACTGAAATCGCCGTTCTTCTATTTTCGCGAAAAGCATATTTCTGTTGTGGAGTAACTTCGACTCTTTGTAAAGAAAGTTTTGTTAAATAGTCGATAAGTTTTTCACAAATGTTAGGCATGGAACTATCACAGTCATAATTCAAATAAAACTCGATTATACATCTGGAATCGTTACACAATCTTTCTATTATGGACAACAAATACCTCTTTTGATGAGGACTTGAGGTCTTCATCTCTGCAACGGGGAAATAAATTTCATCCCAGAAAACAGGTATCTCTCTTTTGAATTCTGCTCTCAAGTTTGAAATTATGAGCCAGAAAATCTCCAAAGAAATTTCAAATACTGGTGCCAACACTGAAGCAGCATTTTTTGAAAGAGCCAAATTTATGTATTGCCTTACAGAGTTGATCAATCGAACTTGCTCGTTTGAGTTGGTGGACAAAAGAAGAACATCGTGGCTCAAGAAAATATCAATGTGCTCTCTCAAAATAGTGTGAACGATATGCAAGGACAATAACTTCGATCTTACAGAATGTGATCTCATATCGACAGTTGTCGAATCCAAAGACTTGATTGAGAGTTTACACATTGCTCTGAATACCAAGAAAGCGTCTTTCACAGCTAAATCTTCTTCAGTTTCACTCGCAAAATTTTGGTCACGATCGGCGTCGGTGAGACTGTCGTTTAATTTTTCCAATCTCTTCAACGTAAGTTTCTCGCCAGTAGATTGGTTAAGTTCAACTCTAGCATCCAATACGTCATCGTCTTCGGAAGAAGTCGTTAGCTTCGGCGTACTACTAGCCTTGCTTTTATATTTCATAAACTCCTCTACTCTTTGGAAAATGGTGCCAATGACTTGGGTCAAAATGCCTTGTGCAACGGCTTGGTTTCTAGCTGTCAATGAGAAAATGAACACATTATAGATTTGTCTCACAGCTTGCAATAAAGAGGCACCGTGGCACGGCATTAAAAGTATACTGTGCATTAAAGCCCTTACCACTTGCAATTCCAATTCAGGATCGGTTCCTTCGCCATCAAAACAAGCAGAAATGACATTCACTGAGTCATTAGTTAGTTGTGTTTCTTCTGCTGGATCATTAAATTGTGCGTAGTCAAATAATTTAGCAAACAAATCAATGGCTTTTGATTTCAATTCTGTGTTGGACGTTTCACAACAAGCTTTCAATGCGTTAAAGATGATTTGTGGGTTTTTCGCCTCAAGGTTATTCAATGAATCAAGTGCTTCCTTGATTAGATTTTTGAAAGCCTCCTCCTTCTTGGCTTCTTTGGATGAAAGAATGGATTCAAAAGTTTTTTTGAAAATATGGGCATTGTCCACAGTGCTGGTTGATCCGATTGATAAAACTGAGTGTTGACGATTACGGTTGGAGACTGGTGCGCTAGGGGTAGACAGATCATCGGCATGGGTAATTGTTGTGATAGGAGGTACAGGCGCAGTAGCCTCGGGTTCTTCTGGTAAATCTGTAGGTGCGGATGTTGATGTTGGAGGTGTTGTTGTAGGGTCTCGATCCGATTCCACTTTGAGTTTTGGTTGTGATGCCGGCTCGTTTTCATTTGATTCAGCAGTGGTTCCTACTGATTCTTCATTTGTTCCTTTCGATTCTGCTTCCACATGGTTCTCGGGAATTACAGCTGCGGTTCCATTATTTTCTGGCGATTCTATTTCAGTGCTCTCCAGAACTTCTGTACTACGGTCTTCCTCTGGTTCCTCTTGGAGCTGTTCGACGATAGGTTCTTCTGGTTGTGTTTCCGAGTTGGAATTGACTTCATCCACTTCTTGATGTTCGCTGTCGTTGTCAACGGTTGATCCTTGAGGATCAACAGTTGTCAGGGTTTCGGTTCCAGTCGCATTTTCTAATTCATCAGGAACTTCTTCTGTGACTTTGTCTTGATTTGATTCAACTTCCTCCTTCGGCACTGCGGAGGTGTCATTATTCAGAGTTTCTTCCTGTTCCGGCATTGGGTTGATCTTATCTGAAGAATATGGATATCGTGTCTCCTTTTTTTTTGCTGTCTCTCCAGTTGTTTATTATCCCAAGAAGTTCAGAGAGAAAATTCGTTGGAAAAAAAGAAAGAGTACCGACCACCCAAATTGAGTTGTTTTATTTTTTCTGTCTCCTCCGGTGTCCTTTATTTTTTTTTCTTTTGCCCTTGCAACCCAAAATGAAAGAAACCGTTCTTCGCCATCCTACACGCATCTTCGATAAATTTTACAATCGATCAAACAAAATAAATTATAGTCTATACTCTATAAAGTAATCTAAAATTCACTTAAAGCAACAGCAGTGGCTTGGAAATCATCGTGGGAGATGGAAATTTTAACGTTTTTAACACCAGCCTTGGTAGCAGCTTTTTGGGCATCACCGTTTAAAACAACTTGTGGAGCACCATTGACGTCACGGGTAATTTCAATATCAATCAAACTAGCACCCGCACCTTTTGATTCGACACCCAAGGCTTTGAAAACAGCTTCTTTCGCAGACCAAGTACCGGTGAATGATGCTTGTGGGTGGGATGATTTAGAACAGTATTGAATTTCAGCAGCAGTGAAATTTCTTTCAACGAAAGTATCATTATCGATATTGATAGCTGATAATAATTCAACATCAACACCAACACCCTTGGATGATTTGTTCAAAGAAGCTAATGCCTTGGCAGTGGTTCTAGCGTTTTCACCAGCATAAGCTTGGTTGGATTGGATACCTTTGTTGTTGAAGACAAATTGTTCTTTGGTGTTTTCAACACGAGCTAAGGGATCCAAGTAAACTGGTTGTTCCAAATCATCGGCATATGGAGCCTTATCCTTAGCAACGAACATAGTGTTTCTAGTAATAGCGTTATGCATGTAACGGTAAGTCTTCTTGTTTCTGGCGGAAACTTTAGAGGCATATTCTTCGTAGGTGGATCTATCCAAGACAGCAAACAAGTAGTCTGGATGAACAACAACAGCTTGGGCACCTTTTTGACCGAAACCGAAAGAAGTAACAGAGACAGCTTTAATACCGTCAGTTTGGATGGATCTGGATGGGTACAAGACGTATTCGTATTCTTCCAAGACTTTATCAACGTTATCAGCATTTCTGTTACCTGGAACAATACCAGAGTCCAAAATTTGGATAGCACCATTCAACATCCAGGCACCAGCAGCACCCTTTGGATGACCAGTCAAATACTTTTGGAAAACACCGAAAACTGGGTTACCTTCAGATCTACCCAAGTGTTTCATCATGCTGTTAATAGTAGCAGATTCGTTCTTATCATTGGCAACAGTGGAGGTACCGTGGAAAGAAGCAACACCAAGATCGTCGATGGTCAAGTTGAAAGCAGCCAAGGCACCTCTCAATGGAGCAATTCTTGGGTCGGATTTGTAGAATTGGTTACCCCATTGTTTCTTAGCATCAGAAACTTGTCTCTTAGATTCACGGTAAACTTCTTCAGTTCTTTCTTTCAAGAATTCGTGCATAGAGAATTCATCACCCAATTCTTCCTTGGCCAATTCAGCTTCGTCACGCAAGTAAGCAAGTTCGGCTTCTTCCCAGGCTTTAATTTGATCTAATCTGGCAGTCAATTGTCTCTTTCTGTACTTGATGTTCAAGATTGGAGATGGGTATTTCATGTTACCGTGATGTTCTCTGGCAGTGGTCAAGATACCTTTACCTGGAGCTGGAACGGATCTACCAATCTTATCGGTGGCAGTAGCAGACATGGCCAAGACAGCGTGAATTGGAACACCCATCTTAACAGCCAAATCAGCAGTCATGATGACTTGGATACCAGAACCTTGAGCTTCCATGAAACCGTGTCTGGTGGTAGTAGTTGGTCTAGACATATCTCTTGGAGTTCTTCCATGAGCAAATTCGTCGAGAGAGTTTGAAGTAGCATTCATGTTAGCGAACTCGTAAGAACCTTCTTCTTGGAAATCATCGTAACCACCAACCATGACAACCTTGGCTTTGCCAGACAAAATTGTTTCAATACCGATATCAACAGATTCAACAGCAGTGGCACAAGCACCAACTGGGGTTTTAATTGGACCAGAAGAAGATAACAACAACATGTTAACCCAAGCGGACATAGTGTTGATGAAGGATTCTTGCAAGATATCGTTTTGAACTGGTCTGTCGGCGTATCTGTCCTTGAACATTCCTCTCAAGGCAGAGACACCACCCATACCGGAACCAGAACAGTTACCAACTTCGGAAACGTGGACGTATTTATAGAATTCGTATGGGTCTGTGATACCAGCAGACAACAAAGCTTCAACAGTAGCAACCAAGACGTACAAAGTGATTGGATCGACTTGACTGATAGTATCTTCTGGGATACCATAAGTACGAGCATCCCAACCAGTAGGAATTTGACCAGCAACCAATCTGTCAAATCTCAAAGCCTTTGGAACAAACAAGGTAGCACCTTTCAAGATTCTGACAGTGTATTCACCAGATTCTTCAATTTCGAAGATTTCACACTTGTCACCGTGTTCGTGTTTGTATTGTTCGGCGGTTTCCTTGGAAGCTTCGAAAGGTTCCAAGTCGTGTTGGATAACAACTTCTTGAATCATTTGTTTCTTCTTTGGATCGTAACCATGGAACAATTCTGGTTCGATCAATCTAATACCAGAGTGGTCCAAGATCTCTTCTTCGTATTTAGCCTTGATTTCTTTATCATCAATTGGAGTTTGGGTTTTAGCGTCAACCCAACCAGAGTATGGCTTACCTTTCAAGACACCGTTGTGGTATTTAATGAAACCCATGATCCAAGCCATTTCAATGGCACCTTCCAAGGAGAATTCACCCTTGGATTCCATTTCCCATCTGGTTCTGGCATTACCCCATGGACCAACTTCGGCGAAACCAGTAACGACAATAACTGATTCCAAATCCAACATGCCTTCCAATTCTGGAGCAACCTTTTTGATCTCATCGTAAGATTTTAAAGTTGGGAAGTTGAATTTCATGTTAGCTCTTGGTTGAACAGTGACCTTGGAGTAGTTGGCATCAACATTGTCACCATTGACAACTTTTTGTTCAATGGCAGATTCGATGGAAACAGCTCTTCTGACTTCGGCGGATTCCATCAAGTCAGATCTCAATTTAGAGGTGAAATCCTTCAAGTTTTCAATGAATTGTAAACCACCGTTCAAGTCGGCCATGATAGGTTCTTCTTGACACAAGTTAACAATTTCTGGAGTCATTAAACCTAAAATGTTGAAAGCCATTTCCTTTTGAGAGAAAGTTCTGACACCAACTTTTTCAATACCTTCGGCAATAATGTTGTTGGCACTCATCAAACCGGTACCTCTGGTCCAACCTATGACGGCACCACAGACAGTCAATTTGGAAGCCCAATCTTCGGAGTACCATCTGTTGAATAAGGTTTCCAATGAAATCTTGGATTCGGAGTATAAACCATCGAAACCGAAAGTACCATGATTTGGAGACATTGGCAAGATACATTGAGCTGGTCTGGTGTCAGAAGTCTTCTTGGATTTAACTGCACCCAACAATCTCAAAAGATTGGTCAACATGATTCTGTGGGCAAACTCGGATTTAGAGTCAATGTTGTCAATACCGTTACCATTTTCTGGAATAGCAGCGAATGGGATAATGGCATCCAAGTCCCAACCTAAACCACCTTTCTTTGGATCATCATAAATGTATTCAACTAAAGCGTCGACATCTTGTTTAGAACCTTGGTTGAATGGAACGACAATTAAAGTGGAACCAGCAGCACCAAATCTGGCATACATGTTTTGGTAGTATTCGGTAACCTTCTTGGAGAATCTGGAGGTGGTAACAACAACTTTAGCACCACCACTGATCAAACCTTGCAAGATTTCGGCACCAATAGAACCAGCACCAGCACCGGTAACCAAAACGTATTTGTCTTTGAAGGTAAGACCGTTGATAGCAGCAGATTCCAAACCATCCAAGTAAACAGCAGACAATTTACGGTCGTATTCCCAGTTGTCGCTAGTCTTTCTTTGAATATGCAAGAATGGAATAGTTTGGTTTGGAACAGTTGAAGAAACTGGTTGAGAAATAGAAGTCTTATCTGGCAATGACGCAATTTCATCGTCGGAATCAGCAGTAGAAACTTCGTCTTCATCAGTTGGGGTGTTGGAACCTGTTGGGGCTTGCAAAATATCTTTAGTCAAATGTTGAGTTTCAATTTCAGTGGAGCCAGCAACAACTTTCAATAATTGTTCGTAGACTTTTTGCAATTCCAACTTGCTATCCCTGGAAGCTTGTTTGGAAATGGCTTTGTAGACTCTGGCTAAATCTTCTTGAATAGTTGGTTGAGCAATCTTGGTCATTTCACCACCTTGAGCCATTTCATAGACATATTGTTCGAATTTTCTAATGGCGTCCTTTTCGGCTTCTTCATAAACAATGTTACCTTTAGCACAGACAGTGGTTTTTGGACCAGTGATTCTGGAGACATCCTTGTAAACTGGGTCTTCAGATAAAGTTTGTTTACAGTTGTCAATCAATTGTTGGCCTAATCTCTTGGCCAATTTGTAAGTTTCACCCTTGTATTCTGGACAGTGATCAATGTGGTATTGCATGAATTTGATCAAAGTTGGGTTGGATCTGTTCATGATTTGGATGCATTGACTGATGGTTTCTCTGTCAACTGAAGTCAATTTACCAAAGATGATATCAAAGTACATGGACAAAACATCTTGTCTGGCCCAGTTCCAATAAGAATCGTAAGTTCTTGCTTTCAAGGAAGAGAAAGTTGGTTTAATACCCTTGGCATAAAATTCACCATGTTCAGCTTCCCACAAGTCCAATTCTTTTTGCAAAACAGCTGAAGCTTCTTTTTCTTTGATGAATGATTTGGCACCTTGGTTCAAATCAACTTGCAAGTATCTAGCCAAGACTTCTAATTGTTGTCTGGCCAATTTCTTGTTTTCAGCAGTTAATGCATCCAAAGCAGCACTGTCAACAACAGCGCCACCAGCGCCAGCACCGCCAGCACCGGCACCACCAGAAGCGGAAGACAATGAAATACCAGCAGATGAAGCGTATTTTTGAGCCATGCTGTCAAGGAAAGCTTTAGCTTCAACTTCGGAACCCAATCTGCTAGCAGGCTCATTGGTTAAAGCGACCAATAAAACAGAATCTTGTCTACCTGAACCCAAACCAAACCTGGATTCCAAGTACTTTCTAGCAGTAGTGATGGAGAAACCACCAGGCATTTTAGAAGACATCAATCTACCAATCAAGGAAATAGAGGTCTTACCCAATTGACCACTGAATGAATCTTGGAATTGTTCGGCCAATTCTTCCAATGGAGTATCTTCTGGTTTTTCAGGAGTAGAACCAAATTCTTTACCCAAGTCACCAAGAATTTCATTTTGGACGGTGGATTTACCGTTAACCAAATCTTTGATAGCTTTGGACATTGGGACAGCGTCCAATGGTTTCTTCAATTTTTGAGCAACCAAAACGTGGATCAATAAGGAAGCCTTAACTGGTTCATCTGGGATAGAATCAGCAGGACCAGCAGCAGGAGCTGGAGCCGCAGCAACAGGTGCGGCGGTAGGGGCAACAGCAGCTGGGGTGGAAGCAGCTGGAGCAGCTTCCTCTTTCTTTGGTTCTTCTTTTGGAGCAAGATCAGCTGGATCTGGTTTGTAGTAGATTTCTTTGGCGTCTTTAGAGTAACACAAGACTTCTCTTTGCAAAGACAAAGCAGCATCATAAGATTCATATTTGGCCTTGATGGTTCTGTTGGCCATACCAGCTAAGGTAGGAGAAGGACCGATTTCGATGATTCTTTCGGTGTTGTGTTGTTTCAAGAAAACATCTTGGGTTTCGATCCATCTAACTGGAGAGGCAAATTGGTAAGCCAATAATTCAGTTAATAAAGTGTGAGACAATTCTTGTTCAATTTCTGGTTTCATGGTTGCTTTGGTTGATTAGAATTGGTGAACTAGAACTAGAACTTAAAGAGAAAAATATGATGTAAATTTTTTTACAAAAGATATTTCTATGTTGTTTTATAAGAAATTGAAGTGTTAAGAAGGGTGTTAACGGATAGATTTTCTGGTTTTTGTGGCTAAAAAATTTTCATTCCTTATTTACCCAAAAAAAATTTCTTTATCGCCAGAATCTAAGGTGTGTGTATTCCTTGTTCCTAAAAAAAAAGAACTCCGATGAACCCACTCATTGCAAAGTTTAGTATATATACTGGCACAGCTACACAGATAAAGGGTTTTGCCGAAAACTCAAAGACATCTCAAATATATATCGTACATCGTCGTTCCTATTAGTGAACTCCGACTGTAATCAAGATTGTTGATGCTGTTCATCTAACTCCTGTGCATCTCTCCCAACAATTTACACAGAAATCAACACAAACCAACAAAAAATTAGTTCCGCTATTTGTTGAGTTGTTGCTTTCTTTTTTTTTTTTTGTTCGATTGGCACACGCGTTCAATGTCGTGTGTTACTCAATGTCGTGTACTGGTGCACTCAGTACTTTTTTAACGGCTTCTTAAAGTGATCTAACAATAAAAAAAAATTTTCACTTGTTTACAGTTCTTTTTCTTCTTCAATCAACCGTGTATTCGACGTCAAATATACACATTATTTTCTATCATCCAATCTTCATTGTAGTAAACTTAGTCCACCCAAAGCTTAAAGCCTTCTCATCTACCCTGATTATATTCGGTTATTTTCAGTTTAAAATGGTTCACGAGAACACTTTTGCTTTGGAAGAGCAACCACTGATCATCTCCACCCTGGTATAACTTTAATCATCTCGATGGTTATAATTGATGTAATTCCGGGACTATTTCATATGATCTACATTACATGAATCCAAACTGCTTTTTTATTTTTTTATATTAGTATGTCTACCAAATTATCGAAATAATGATGGAACCCTTCTCTATAAATAATCGGATCTGTTTGATTACATTCGAAGATGTATGTATTTTCATTTCCTTGGAATCGTAACCATTGCAAACGTGGAAGCTTTCTATGGAATTCCAAAGTGAAGTCTTTGTATTTGACTTGATTTTCATCAACCATCGTTGCACAATCCCAGAACTCATTGGCAATTAAACAATTCCTTCTCTCGGTTGCCTCAAGTATATTTAGGGATAAAAACTTGACGTGTTTTAGAACTGATAACAACTCGTATATGTCTTTTTCGAGTATTGATACATGGAAATATTCCAAATGATGGTAGTTTTGTAGGATTTTGAAACTTGCATGGTCAATTTGGTTAGTGATCTCTAAGCGAGTTAAGTTGGTGTTAAGGTTTTTCAATATTTCACTTATCTTAACAATGTTGCAATGATTTAGAATTGACAATTTCAAGTTTTTTAATGAAAGGTTCTTGAAAATTTTGCTTAGGCAAGGTTGCTCATCAAGTGATATGTTGAGTGTTTTTAAGTTGGGGACATGCGTATCCAAGTTGAGTAAAAACCCAGCTTCATTGGTGCAATTCTCGATTGTTAATGATTTCAAATCAGTGAAATCCGTGCTAACCTGTTTCAAGTCTACGTTCCGTAAAGTCAATTCCTCCAAATTGTTCAACTCAAAGTTTTCTGTAACAACGGCTTCTCGTAGCTTGAGTTTGCTGAACGCGGTAATTTCATTGGTGGTAATATTGCCACCAATAGCAGTCAATTCAAGATTATTTTCAAATAGTGAATTGGGAATTGGATAGTCATGATGCCAGTTAAACACATTCAAATTGGTCATAAACCTCAAACCACCTTTCAAAAGCTCTATCACGTCCAAATCAGGAATATCAGGTAACTTTTCAACATGAATCACTCTGATAAATTTGGCCCTCCCTGGGTTGTCAATTAACATCTTGAAGAATAATTTCAAACAATAGATGGATGCTACATTAACTGCTCGGATAAACCTGTTTTTCAATTTGTAAATACCACGCAACTCGTGATATTGTTTTAGTGATTCTGTATCTTTTCTGAACAATTTTGGACTGCAATCAATGGAGATCACAGAATACAATCTCAGAAATATCAACGATCTGAACAATTTGGAAGTTTGGGAAAGTTGTAATAATTCATCCTGGTGAAGATCATTGAGCACGATCTCGATTATTTCATGGGGTAACTTAGGAAGCATTGTTAAAACTCTTGATGGAGGAGTAAAAACAAAAAAAAATAGCGGTGCAACTATTCCATGAGATTCTATATATACTTTTTTACAAATCCAGCTTTGGTTTCACAGTCATATTCGGACATGTAAATTTATTCGTGGCATCCTCCGGTTTTCGGTATATGTTTAAGAAAAAATTACCAAATTATCTAAACGATCGGTGAACACAAAAACAAATAGCAGTAATATTTTTTTTTTTCGGCAACCTAGATCAACCGAAAATGGTAGTTAAAAAAATAGAACATGCAATGCCGTGAATTAGTCATAACTACGCGTTTTGGTAATAAAAGAACAGTCTTGAGCTTTTAAAAACGAAGTTATCGCTAGCAGAAGGCTGTATAAACATACGAACCGAAGTCATTTGCAGCTTGGATTGTGTGGAGACAGTTGTTTTAGGCAGTGCTCAGTTATGCATTACTAAATAAAGTTTGGTTCCTTAACTAAAGAGAAGTAAATATACTAAGTGAATGATAGAATTATAAATCTATTCAGTACAAGCTGTTGTTTGTACAAGGAATTGACAAATAATTCAAAAAAGATTGTATGAAAATTGTAGTAAAAACTCAATAATTTACGTAATACAGTATTTTCATTGAACTAGTGCCGGTAACTACTACGCATGACTGCATATATAAGGAAACCGATTATGCAAGAACCAAGTTATAACTGGTATTTATATCAATTTTTAAAATTGCCAAAAAAATGTAAAATAGGAAACTAAAAAGGAAGCCCAACGCGGGGCTCGAACCCGCAACCTTTTGATGACTAATAATGTTAAGAGTCAAATGCTCTACCGATTGAGCTAGCCAGGCTGAAAAACAAAGCCCAACGCGGGGCTCGAACCCGCAACCTTTTGATGACTAATAATGTTAAGAGTCAAATGCTCTACCGATTGAGCTAGCCAGGCTGTTCTTGTTTTTGGTGAATGCTCATAAAATATATACTATAACAAATTGGATCTAGGAATCTTCTCTAGTATCCAAAAACTAGGAGAGGTCTGGACCCGGTGGCTACTTCATTTACTTTCACAGTAATATCAAGTTCAAATCAAGTCGGTTATATCTGAATGTCTCTTTTGTAATAGTAATGACATTACTAAAAGGCTGATATACGTTGACTAAAGTATCACTGCCAATGACCATTCAGGCTGCAATTTACAAGCGCGGAAAACCAAAGTCTACTAAACATTTAAAGTCTCGAGGGAATACAATTTTCAATTATGACGTATCACATATTGGTACAGTGACCCCGGAAACTTAGAAAACTAATAGCAACACATCCGGGAAATAACAGATTGATTTTTTAATAATCATGCGGATATATTACAAAAAAAAAAAAATTAGATGACATCGGATTTTTGTTTCTCCGATGGGCAATATTCAACTCCACATCACTTCTGATCAATATGTACCCCGACAAGATAAGCTTATGAAGATTCAAAATTGTATAAATAGCAGCTCCATTGACCATTGAAAATTTTTATTTGGATTTTTTTTATGTTTATCATCAATTACTTATACAATTGACTACCCCACCAAAAATTCCAGTTTCTATATCGATTACAACTAATCAATCACAATGAGTTCTGCTGTTGTTGCCACTACCACCGAAACTAAACACGAAGGCTTCTTTTCTAAGTTTGAACACGGTTTCAATTTCCATACTGGATCTGCTGGTAAAAGCTTTCATAAATTTAGTGATGGTACCAAGAAAGCATTTGATTCATTGAAACCTCAATAGATGAGTGATGCTGATCAAACAATTTATACAAATATTTAGATATTATGTTTTATGTTTTACGAGTTATGATTATTTTAATAAAAATTTAATGATATAAATATACTAGAATTAAAAGCCACTAAGCCGTGATGGGTCTTTTCAATGAGAGTTCCTGACTAAGTACATTAAACTCTTCTCTCTGACGTAGCTACATCAAGTATTATTGCTGATTTCCGGAGAGAAAAGCGCATTTCAAATCAGGATCTTTTGGGGAACGGGGGGTTGAAGAAAGATTGTCCCATTATACAGTATTATAGCTGAGGCCAAGTTTCCATTCCAACTATTAATTTGCTTTTTTTTGACTCCCAATGAAAATGCAGAGACTGGAATGCCATTGAAAGAGGACCGAAAAGGAAATTTGTGCTTCTCTAGTTTCAACGAAGACACGCTTCAATATATATTATGCCGTGGTGACTCCACGTTAATGTTGTGTGAGCGAAACTCAAATTTGCGGGATACAGAATCCGCATGCTGCTGGGTACATATACAGTTGATTTAACGCCAGATACAACTACATCGTTTTAGGTAAAAATTCGCAGTATCCCTTCTTCTCAAATTCAACGTATTATATTGATATCCAGGTTGATCGTATATTTGCCTAGAATCGCATTTATCACACTGTTGAAACCAACGGTCAACTGTAGGAATGTTATTTCCGAAAATCATCTCTACTCTAAAGTTGTTGCGAAAATAAATGAGTCAATTTTTTTCTACACGGAATTTGAAAAGATTACGGATATAGACCTGTTTGTTGTCTGACTTGGCAATGCAGTATCAGCTCCGAATGGATTTATGCCCAATATCACTAAATTTTATAACCCATCCGGTATAGCCTTGCCGTCACTGGAAATACTGGGAAACTACAAATGGGATATGTATCGCAACTTGTAATCATGGTTGCATTTGCCACTAATAATCAATCTTTTAGAAGGCGCACACTTCGTAAGATAACAAATCTGGGATGGGGACAAACGTTGTAATAGAGAAACAATATAGTTGATTAGAATCAAAAAAAAAAAAGTGAAGCACCACTTGCCTATACATAGATTGAGCTGTGTAGTCCATTACGGAGTGCTACTTTGTTTTAAAAAAGAATAAATGGGTTGAACAAGTTTTCCCCTGTCATGGAAGTGTATTGTTTTTAAACCAACCGCTCCTAAAAACACCATTTTTTTTTCTTAGCTAGAACTTATTGTTCACAAAATTAGTAGCATTTTGTTTTCTCTGTGCAGGGCGGCATTGTTGTGTAGCACAGTGTGAAACTGTACTCTGTTACGAAGAGCTCGACTGAATATAGGTTTCTTGATCAATATCCGTCCTACACACCATGATCTACGTATCGGTGCAACACGATAAAACTCTTTTCATTAATTACTATCGATAAATCAGAGCGTAATGTCATAAGTAAAACGATCCAACAGTTACATATTTAGACATTCTACTTAGAAAATTTCAAGATTGGGGCGCTATTGTTTAGTGCAAAAGGAACAAAATAGGAGGGGGAAAGCGCAGGGTTAGGGGTGCGATTTCATGTCGTCTACGTATCTTCAAATATGGGACGTTTATCCGAGAGACATGAAATTAATTGCAATGACATCAACAGCAACCTATCCTTTTCCAGGAGTATTGTTTGCCTCAAGCTCTTTATTAATTAACGAGATGATGCGTAGGAATGAGCGTGAACGGGAGCTCAAAATAATTAACTATTATGCACCTGCATGTAGTCCAAGTTGCACAAACTGCTAAACAATTGGGAAAAAAAGAAATGCAAGGTCGTGCGCTTTTGGCTATGTGTAATTTTTCAGAATTTCTGAAGAGCCTGGTTCCCAATTCAATATAATTTCTTTGGATTGGATAATTCTTTCTCAGCCAGACAATAATTTTTTAAGTACACCAAGTATATTTACCCAAGTGCTTTTTCCTTTTTCTTTTTTCAAAATACTCCACCCTTGATTGTTGTATTACTACTCAAGTATAAACTGGGGGAAGAAGAAGACAACGAGAGTGAGCAACCGAGTGAGGAAGTCAGAAACGGTTGTTACATTTCTCATTTACTGCATATTCTAACTACAACACAACTGTAAAGAAGGAGAGATCAAACACAAGTTCGGTTTTTCCGTAATATACAATTTCATCAACCAAGTTAATAAAAAAGAAAAGAAGAGCCCACTTCTAATTACTACTCCAGAAATCTTAGATCCAATCATTGATCATTCATTTCACACTATATACCCACACACATAGTTTTCTTTTTCTTTTTTGTTCCCACATATCAAGAAGATCTACAACCCACTCAAACATATTATTAGTATCAATCTAGGCAAGGAAACGGATAAAGATTAGTGTCACCTTATAGCGTTCCCATTTCATACTATCAGTTGATTTTTTTTTCTACTTTTGTACAAATTTTAATCCTGATTCTTCAGCAATTGAATTGGCATTACTAGGACAGCACAATACAACTACCACCAACACACACATCTCAGTTTTAAGGTATCCAGCTCATCGTCACTAGAATTATAATAACACATTTTTGTACTGGATTCTCTTTGACTGAAAAATTATAAGAAACAGGGAAGAGTGAAAGAATATATTATAACGACACCCGTACACCAATACATTACGACGGATTATATCACAAGTTCCTTAATCTTTTTTGGCCATTTGAGAAATTACAACAGAAAAAAACAAAAACTACAGAGAGAGAGAACACACAGAAAAAATAACACCCTTAGTAATATTACACCATTTTTCTTTTCTTTCATTTCATTTATTTTCAGTTGTCTCAGCTAGTTTAGAAGATATAACTAATCGGATCTACAAAGAAGGTCTCATAATAAAGAAAGAGAACGAGGGTTTCCTAGAGGGTTTTTAATAGACATCAACAAAAAGAACCGGGGACTTAAACTGACTAATTAATATATTTTTTTTTTAACAAGGGGGAAACGAGAGACAAAGAGATAAAGTCATACCCACACACAAAAAGTTCAAATTGACCACCCGCCACCAACGTTAGACAACCATAAATCATGTTTAATACAAAGATATTTGAAAACAGCAATCCATCTGCAGGTGGATCTGCGACAGCAACTGCTACTGCTATCAATATACCCGATCAATCAAATACTGGCAATAACCCGAACGGCAACAGCAACCTTAGTACGCAACAGCCAATAGATATTACATTCAACCATAGACCTTCAGTGTTTAATAACTCACGATTTAGACGTGAATCAGTGGCACATTCACAAGGAATGGGTGGTATATCTTGGGGTTCGGTTACGATAGGTTCCTGGTTAAAAGACGAAGTGATGATGGCAAATGGTGCTGCTAATCAGGGAAACTTCCTTACACCCCATTATCATTCAACTAATCAACAACCGGTACCCGCGCAGCAGCAACAACAACAACAACAACAACTGTTTCATAACTATTCACAACAGGTCCATCAATCTTCATCTACACAGCAAAACCTCATCAACCCAAGACGAGGGTCGTTTAGAACATCATCCACTCATCCAAGCATGTCACCACATTTACAGACATCGTACCTACCTGAACTAGAAGCTGATTATTGTAAAGATTACAACTGTTGTGGCGAGTTGTTACCTACATTGCATGATTTATTAAGACATTACGAAGAAGCACACATACTGGCATCGCCACCAACAGATCAAAGTCATCATATGTTAAACAACAGTAGGAACCGTAACAACTACAACAATATGCATAACGTCATGGAAACTGTATCAACAACAGACGTATTTTTAAACAATAACAACAACCACCACAATCAACATCACAGTCAGACAATTCATCCAAACGCAGCTACCAATAACTACAATTTTGCCAATCAACAAGCTCACCAAATCCTCCAGCATCACGATCAACATCAACAAGCTCAGCAACAACAACAGCAGCTGCCACAACAACAACAACAACAGCAGCTTCTACAACAGCAGAAAAATCGGCAAGGGCAAGTTCAAACTCCAATACCATCTCAGCCACAACAATTCAACCAGAATAACTTTGGAGCATCCCATCAACAGTCACCGATTGGATCGCAAGGAGGTGCAGAAAATGAAGACACTCCAATGGACGAAGATGACATGTATATCGATGATCCAGCCCGTCATTTGTATGTTATGGAAAATGAAGAGAACAAACCCTTCAAATGTCCAGTGATTGGATGTGACAAGACTTACAAGAACCAAAACGGATTGAAGTACCACCGTCAACATGGACATCAAGGACAGAATTTGCGAGAAAATCCCGATGGCACATTTTCAATCATTGACCCGGACTCAAATTGCCCATATTTAGATAATTCGGCTTTGGAGAAAGATAAACCTTATAGATGTGAAGTATGTGGGAAGAGATATAAGAATCTTAATGGTTTGAAATACCATCGTGGTCATACTACTCATTAAAGAATGTTAACTATTTTTTTAGTTCATGTATTATTAATTTGCATTTTTTTTTTGTTAGTATATTTTATGAAGAAAATCATGAAGTAAAGGAAGTATTCCATTGCGAGGAATAGATCTTCGATTGAAGGGTGAGTTAAGAGTTATTTAATGTATGAATTATAATGGGTGGATATCTATTTAATTTTAATTTTGTTTTCTTATTCTTGTGCTTTTGTTTTTTATGTTCCAATGTTTTTAAATGTGATTGTTTGGATATATATATATTCTCGTTATATATTTCTCTAATGTTTTAGTATATAGTTAATAAAGTTATTTTTTTTTGTGTTACTCCTCGTTTAAGGGTGAAGAATGGGGCTAATTAAAACTAGTTACACGTGAAAAAAAAAAAAAATAAAACAAGAGTGTATTACTATCAACAACCCACAATCTATCACCAGAGCACGATACCATGGTTGCAATGTTATCATGGATACGATTCCTTGGAATAAAAGTTCCAATAGCAATAACCAAATCGTGGTTGTTTTTATTCACGACCCTTTCATCGTCGCTTTTTATCCTATTACCAATTGCCTTAATCACCTATAACAATTATTATCATTCCTTGATCCCGCAAAATAGCAGTTATAGAATCCCCTTGAATTTCACCACCCAATCGAATAATAGTGAGCTTTGGTCAAATGTGATAATTACTAGAGGAGATGGCTTTGAAATTGATAAAGAATTGAGTTATGTATTCGACGTTGAATTCTTTATCATTTGTAAACCCAAGAAAGAATTATATGCCATTGATAAAATTGTGTATGAGTTCATCAGCGTCGACACATCATCATCATCATCACCAATTTCACCCATACTGAGTGTCAACCCCGAGGAAGAAGAAGAAGAAGAAGAAGAAGAAACAACATTATCTGTGGAGAGATCAATATCAATAGAAAATAGAGTTATGCATCGAGGTTCATTCATATTGAATTGTGATCCATATTCAATATATTCCAAAAACAACGATATCATACCATATAATCTAAAATTTTTCATCTCACCTTATTTCACAACCATATCTCAATCAACATCAACCGTGGTTAATAATTATAAATTATCAGGTTCGAAATTGAACGTACTTGAAGATTTCCAAATCCGATTGCATAATATCAATGCAGATGATGATTTTCTTATTGATGATAATTATTCATTTTTAAACATAAAAGTTGTTTGGACAGGATTTAGATATTATTTGGTTAAATATTATTATTTGTGTTATTTTGTGGGTAGTTTGATATTCTTTGGAATCATGGTTGGGTTTGGAATTTTGGTCAGTTATGGGATGTTGTATATAAATAATCAAAGCAACAACCTGGCTGAAACTAAGAATAAATCTAGGAATACGTGAGACGAAAGGGTGTACTGTTATCAAAGAGGTGGATAAAAGTATATGAAGAATTATTAGTTCAAAGAGAGGAGAGTAAGTTAGCAGGGCTGAATATCCAAAGAGGAATTAAAAGTATGAATAGGTAAACATAACTCCTCTCTGACACTTCTAGAGTAGCAGGTATTTAATAACATTTTAATCAACAATCTTTTTAAAGAAAAAAAAAATAAAATAAATGTCTTCAAGATTAAAACTAACTATACAGAGCCGTTTAAATATATTTTAGTCTCTCTTTCTAATTACCATTTAACCATTTCATTTCATTTGAAGAATCAACTGATAAAAAGGGAATTATTTTCTTGAAGTAAACAGATTCCAGAAACATCATTCCTTGATTAATCGAATCAATCTCAACTCTATTATTCAAAAATCTTTTAAATTCATCAACCACCAAATTAAATTCATTAATTGATTTTCCTAAATTCAAAACTTGGATCAAATTCAAATCTTTAAATGACAACTCACTTGCTGTCTCCTGAATAGATTCCAAGTTCAAGAAACTTGAATCTTCTTCATTGATGTAAATTCTATTATTATTAAATGAATCTGAACCGATGAAGATTGAAATCATTGGAATTTCTGGCAACAATGGGAAATAGCTAGTTGTTGGATGAAACTTTGGCACACAGGATGAATTATCAGGTTGAACATACATCATTCTTCTTTGGTTAATCATAATGTTTTTATGATGAATCATGGAAAATTTGGAATTTAACGAATCATGACAAACTATTATGTCAAGCTTATAAATAGGACGTATAATTTCAGGCGGCAACTGAGATAATTCCGGTGGTTGAACATTGTAATACAAACTGGATTTTCCATTACTAGCACTGTTGACCGAATTACTTGAACTGGAATTTAATGTGTCGGAGGACTGAATTGAATCGTTATCTGTTGACAATGATGATGACTCAGTTGGCGTCGATCTATATGACATTATACTTGGACTCGAAGATCTTGACTTAAATGAGTATGCAGTGGATAATGAAGTTAAAGAAACTGAATTCCTCTTCATTTTGGGAGGTGGACATTGTGAAGGCGAGTAATCTTCATCCTCTTGAATATCGTTGAGTTGCAGTTTGTTATTATCATCAGTCGATAGAATTTTAAACAATTTACCCAAGGAACTCATCAATGAACTATTACTAGTTGATATCGATGACGAGGACGAAGATCTCGTGGGAGATGGTGACAGTCTTGAAGTTTTGTTTGGTGTTGTTGGGGTAGATCGAACTTCACTTATCGGCACTGAACTGGAGCAAGTATAAACAGCATCATCTAAAACTTCATATGGATGAGTTTTCCTCAATTGCGAGGAATTTAACGTTGCCGGTAGTGACAAATCCGAATTGTTTCTTGTTTCATCAATTGATAAATAGTCATCTCGAATAGTTATGGGAATGATGCCAAACTTTCTGTTCACCAACGGATTATCAGGCTTGTAATTCAAGTCTAGATTTCCATTGTATACGATAGTGAATTGCTCTAAAAATTTAAATGCTTGAAATAATTTTAATTGAATATTTCCCGTCATTTGAATTTTAATGGATGACTGATAGTTATTGATACCAATAATCCGCCAGACTAATAGCTTGATATAATAGGAACGAACCAACAGGTTCCAATGGGTTAAAAACCGTACGAAATTCTCCTCACTGGCCAAGCAGCAATTCACAAAATTGGATTTAATAGTCTCTTGTAAATTATCAATCCACTTATAAGACTCGATGGGTTTTTTATTTAGGCACAACGAGTCAGGTATCATATCCCAGGTGTTAAACAAAAAAGTGAAACTTTTCAACAAGATCTGTACATGATCACAATGATTAATCATCATATAATTACAGCTCAACCAGAATTCCCAATCTATCACAGAAATAAAATGATCCTCAGGGTGTTGCTGGTCTTCTCTTTCTTCTTCATCTGGCGAAGAGCTTTGAATATTTATATGGTTAATGAATTCCCCAACTATGTTCAATAAAATACCATTCCTGTTAACGTCATGGATTGAAGTTTCCTTGGCTATGGAAATTAAACAGTCGTCAACAGTTTTAACGATCGATGCAGTGATTGGGTCATTAGTTTTGGCACGGTATATAATTGCCCGCACTACTTTAAAAATACCTGTATGAGGAGTTTGACGATTGATTGTAGGATGTTGGTTAGGCACAGGTTGTTGTGATAGCTGCACTGCTGGTTGTACCCTCGCTTGAGCGGGTTGGACAGGCTGTGGCAGTTGTGGTTGTGGTTGTGGTTGTTGAGTTGATGTTGGTGGAGGTGGAGAAGGTAGACGAGTTGATGATTGTTGTTCTTGCTGTTGTGGACGTTGCGGTGCTGATGGTGTTGATGGCGATGGTGATGAAGACGATGAAGCTGGTGGTGATTGCTGCTGACGTAATGATGGTGGGTTTATTGTCATCAAGATGGACTTCCTTAATGTATGATAAACCTTATTTCTAATAAATACCAAGTCCTGAGCATTGCTGTTATACTTTTTGATAAGCAACACAAAATGATATATAAATGAACTCATAACTTTACAATGTTTTGGAGTCAAGAAAGTCAAGATCTCTTGATTCTTGGATTTGTGAAAATAATATGCAAAAACTTTCCCAATGAATGCAGAATGTGAAGTTGTCAAATTCTTCGAGTTGTTTAGTAGACTAATGCAAAATTGATGAGTCCTTTCCAACATTATATTGTCATTCAAATCTAAGGGGATTAATCTCGAAATACATTCCAATAACTCATTTCTCTTATTATTAAGCTTGTTGGTTAATAGTTGATTCCACCAACTCAACATCAAGGGAATAAATGTTTTCTCATCCTTGTATTTCTCAAGATCGTTTATCCTTAAAAATGGGATCAAGCTGCGACGTAAAATGGTCGAGTTATTGGGCTGATGGACGAACTTTTGTAACGCTCTTTCCAACTTCTTTAATTGTTGGGATCTGGATTTCTTTTCTAGGCGTGAAGGTTGCGTGGGAGTGGTGTCAATGGGTGTTGCTGGTGGTTTACATGGAGGTAGTATTGGAGTAGTAGAAGGAGCGGTGCTAGCAATAGGAAAAGCAGCGGTAGTAGCACTGGACATGAGATATTAAGATATTAATTTAAACAGAAAACAAACTGTAAGTATGCAATAAAATGAGATAAACGAAATAAGAAGAAACAAACACTAAACAAACAGTTGTGACAGAGGGGAAGTGGTGATGCGATGAGTGTGTGGTTGTGTTGTGCCGTTTGGATAACTGACACTCGAGATGGTAGATGGGTGGACCTTAACGGAGGATCCTTGAGTTTGAGTTGTTGATCACTATTATATTTAAATTACTTGATTGATTGTAAGTAGTGAGTCGGAAGGGAAAGGGAATGCTGTGTTTTTTTCGCTTCCCTCTTTTTACCAGCGTTGAAGTTTATTAAACGAATGAAATGGAACTGTAAACTACCTGGGACCGGAACAAATAGTAGTTGAGTTTTAGGTGATGGTGATAGTAGTAGTAGTGGTGGTGGTGACGATGGTGGGAGATGGTTTTCCTAGTAGCCTATTGATACTCTATCAACTATACTTTGAATCTAGAAGAAAGACAGTCGGTCGGGTTTTAAAGAAACCAAGAGACTTCCAAAAAAAAAAATATCTATCAGGAGAGAAAAGAAATTGAGAGAATTTCAATGCGTTATAAACAGAAGTGAAAGCTGTCCGTGAAACTTCCCACAACAAGAAAGTGCAAGCAAGCCTTGAAATTCATGGGATGGGGAGAGAATACTTCCTAAGAATAGACACAAATGAAATATGCTTTATTTTTGGTTGTGATTTATTAAGCCATGTTACGTTACTTCAATGTTTTTTTTTTTTAATGTTTCTTTTTTTTTTTTCTTATGTACTTGTTTGTTGTCCGTCGGCTTTTCTCCGAGTTCGTCTGCTCCTGTTTCTTATTCGAGTAAAAGCATATCTACAAACAGCAAGCAAAACAAGCCAAAGAAAAAACCCATCGTCGAGTCGAGTCGAGTCTAGGACATGTGGTGTTACGTCTTCCTATTTTTGTTGATTACTATGTATGATTGCTAAATAGCACAGAATATCAATGTTTTGCCATACCGTCTTTGCGTCTTATATTTCATTAATTTTTCTTTTCGCAATTTACAAATTCCATTACACAAATGTGATATTGGTGTTCATTGTCGTTGTTGATGTTGACTAGTCCACTAAGTTCTCCTTCTCCCTCTCACTGCAGACACACTTTACTTTACTATTACGATTAGCAAGAATTTCATTGAAATGATTTAAATTTCAAGGGGCTTAGAAGGGAGGGGGTTCTCACGGAGGTTATGAGCGCCTTGGCGAACAAAAATAGTAAACAAAGCACAAATTGAATGTGTGTGGGTGACACAAACGCAAAGAATAATGAAACTGGAAGAATGCTCTTCTAGTAAATCAAAAAAGACAATAGCGACTTCTCGAGTCTAGAATACAACTTTAAATATAACTAAATGTCTTACTGGTACCCTAACCGGTGTTGCCAATTTGAACAAGTTAAACCTGTGGTGGATATCGCGGACACTGTGGTTCTAGTCTTCTTCAATGCCCGTCAAGGTTTTTTTGATGATACAAGAAGTCACCGAGGAACAAAAGAAAAGTCAAATTATGCTTTCCTTCTATCCCGACTATTATTATGTCATTTTTCAACTTATTTGATATTGGTCATTCTATTGCTCCTTGAAAATTCTCGAATCACGAGTCAATATTATATACCGCACTACGAGATTCAGATCATTAAAATCTGAATTACGATATCTCCTTTCACCCCACCCCCTTTGTAGGCTCCTTGCCGTAGCCACCACGGCGATGAGATGTATTCATGTACGAAGCGAACGGTATGGGAGTGGCGGAAACACATCCACTTATTTCTTTTTTTATTTATTATTTTTTTTCTTGGTTCTTGAATATCCTTGATTTAAGTTGGTGATGAGTTTGGGGTGGTTTGAGATGAGTTTGTGGAAGAATTGTTAATGGACCGTCTATTTGAAACACATTCTGTTGCATAACATCCACCACTCTCACACAATACCAAGATAACATATGTATGAAGAATTAAAAGGCATTCTTGGGCTGTAGGTGGTGGTAATTATTCAGTACTGGCTCTATAGGAACAAGCGAGTCCATTTAGCAATGGGACACGACGAGTGGAAATATAACAGCGACTCTTTGAAATTCATGATATCATGCTCAACAATGACGTATATGAGTTGATAAACCTCTCAAACTAAAATCTCAATTTCTTGCTAAAACCACTCTCTCCTCAGATTGATTGTCTTCAGAATTGATGCACAAAAACTCGTTTACTATAAGGAGTTCCGCATGCCACGAGTATCCAGCCCCATAATCCGATTTGCTGAAACGTTTGAACCATGATTTATTGATACCATCCCGAATCATCTTTTTTATCTCAAAAACTTCACGCTACAGACACATCGCTTATGTCGATGAGTTAGAGAATACAGAGTCCTTCGCAACAAATAATTCAATTTACAAAATTACATTCATTTTGTTCTATTAGTCATAAGTTTAAACATCCCTATAGTTGTTCTCATAATCCAACTCATTTAGCCCTTGCATCTCAAACGCATCATCGTGCAACCTGCTATACTTCGTCTTGTTCTTCTTGCTCTTCCTCCTACGCAACCCCTTGATCTTGACCCTCTTGATTGTGCTGGTGGCGTAAAACTCTTCAAACACCCGGTCGATCTCTTCCAATTCCACACCTTTGGTCTCAGGGTAGAACA